>JARVGV010000350.1:28706935-28719218 GCA_031762435.1 Hypsolebias longignatus | reverse complement strand
GGGGCCACCGTTTTGTTTTTTTTTTTTTTTTATTAATGTTTTTTTTTTTTTTTTTGTATGGGATGGCCATTGCCCAAACCCAGTGCCACCCCCATCCCCTGTCCCAAAAGGCACCCCTGGCACAGATATGACTGTGTGTGTTTAGGATCAATTTAAAGTAACTTTAGAGAAAGTATTTTCACAAGGGATGAAGTCTGACATTACTTCTTTGCTGATAAAGGTTTGAAGGGAGAATATATTTATCTTGTTGCAGTGATAGTACTGTATGCTCTGAGATGGCGCAGAGTGAGAGAGAACACCTTTATCCACCAGCAGGTTCAATGACAGAACCAGGGGGTGGCCAATGGTGCCCTTGGACATAGATTAATCTTCGACAACCCCATTATTTGAGGAAACTATACTTTTTAGTAATATAAACACTAGAAAACAGCTTCTTCCAATGATCAGATTGGCCGGTTTACATATACACGTACTGTATATCTATGGCGGTGGCCATCTTGGATTTTGACATGACAACCAAATGTTATGTCTTGATGCAGCACACACCAAAATGAAAGTTGATCTCAGTTATCACTCACAAGATGAACAAATGGATGGAGGGTATTTCCAAGTCTGTGCTCAGCCAAGGGACAAAAACTAACCACACAGAACCGAAAAATAAAACGGATCCTAATTCCTGCACGTGGTTCCAACCTCACTTCGCCTTCACGCAGGCTGAACTTTTGAGCTTAATTTTTTTTTTTTGTAAATCTGACCTTTGACCTTTCTGCCCACCTGCTCTGTCGCCCTTCATGGCGTCCCAGATGTTGCAGTTGAAGTCGTCGTAACCAGCCAGCAGCAGGCGGCCCGAGCGCGAGAAAGCCACGGAGGTGATGCCGCAGATGATGTTGTCGTGGCAGTAGACGTTCAGCTCCTGGTCTGCGCGCAGGTCGAACAGCCGGCAGGTGGCGTCGTCCGAGCCTGTGGCAAAGGCGCTGCCGTTGGGAAAGAACTGAGGAGGAGAACAGAGCAGTTCAATGACAACAAAATACTCTGAGCTTGTCTGTGCACAACTACAAGAACGTTTCAAATGAGTTGCTTCATTTTCTAAATGGCCAGTTAAAGACTGGTGCTCATCCAATGCAGTTTCCACCAAGTTTCACAGAATTCACATTTGTCCACTGACTTGTGGGAGGAAAAAAACAAAGTGCAGTTTGGTCACAGGTTATGTTGTCCCCTGTGCACACTCACACAGCTGGCGTTGATGTCCGACTCGTGTCCCGTGAAGGTCTGCCGGCACATGCTGTCCCTAATGTCCCACAGCTTGGCCGAAGCGTCGCATGCTCCCGACACGAAGGTGTGGAAGTCGGGCGACAGCGACAGACTCATGACGTCACCGGTGTGGCCCGAGAACACTGTGGTCTGCTGACTCGTCTCGATGTCCCACAATGCACTGGAGCAAAGAGCCAATGGTTAAAGCAGTTCTGAGGAACGTGCTAGCGCTGCGTGGTGCGGACCTGTGGGACTCACCAGGTGGTGTCTCCTGAACTTGTGATGATTTGATTGTCATCGATGAAGCGGCAACATGACAGGTAACCTAAGATTACAGAAACCGTTAGGTTCAGGAACGATGCAGGATTGACAAGTCTGACACAAAACCAGACAATGTGGGACACAGATTTAAAATGTGTTTTTTGTTTTGTTTTTTTCAAGTACAGTATTATGAATTTATACTCCGTTATTATTACAGGTTGTTACAAGGTTGTAAGCTTCAAAATTAAAAATATATGTGTTCACATTTATTTGATTTGAACATTTTGGGGGATTATTTATTTATTTTTTTTTCAATTTAACTAGCAGGCAACCTTCCAATTATAATCATTACTGATATTTTTCTGGGACATGATGGTTTTTATTTTATTTTTTAACTAAATATTTACTTGTGCAACTTGCAAGTGTGTTTTTGCTCTTTACATCCAAATTAACACAATTTTGTTGGAAAAGATGAGAGCCAGAACGCTACAGCAACGTCCGCTTGTGGAAGACATCTCTTCTAGGGTAAGTTGATGAACGACTCTCAAATGTATAAATCAAATCATCACTGAGTGAGCCAATATAAAAATCAAAAGTATAAGGATAAAGGTACAATTTAAAAAATATACTGGAGCAAATGCATTTGATGACAATTATTTGATTCTTCTATGGAATTATGGGATCAGAAAATGCTTTTATAATGAGATTTCCCTAGGGTAAATGAGGTTACAGGAGCATTTGAAAAAATTCTGACAAAAGAAATGTTAGGATTTTTAGACTGTCAGGGAGAAAAAGTGTCTATTGAGAGCACCAAAATAAATAGATAAAAACACAACTATAAGTGTGACAGATTTTTCTCCATGAGACCTTCTGAGGGTTATAGTGCAAATGAATGAGCTCCCAGTTCCAGTTTGCCTGTGTGGAATAAAAACTGATAAATCCATAAAAATAATAACCTCTTTATATGCATGTTGTCAAAATATGCTTGAATAAATATATCATTTATAAATTCCACAAACAAGACCAGATATCCTGGTCATTAAATAATTGTATTAATACGGCTGAGAGCCAGGCGTTCACCTGTGTGTCCAGGTAGCTCCCTGCTGACCCTAACATTGCCTTCACGTGTCTTTAAGCAGTAGATGGAGCAGATGTTGTCCAAGCCTCCACAGGCCACGTAGTTCCCCGAGGGGGCATACGCACAAGTCATTACCCAGGATGAGCGCAGAGGAATGGCGTGTATCTGGGAAGGAAAAGACAAAATGCATCTTTGGTCATCTTGGGCTGAAATATACACTTCCATCTTTTTTAAAACCACCCCTCCCAGAAGACTGAGAATCCATTCAAGGAATGCATATCACCAGTTTGAAACTGAGATCATTAGTGATGAGAAATGACAAGAGTTGAAGATGTCTGTCAAATCTTTAAAAAAAAACAACTACACAATCTGTCAATGACTCTGAGGTAAATCACACCAAGTTTAAGCTCACGGTAAAACAGAATGAATTGGAGTTTTTGTGATTTTTATTCATTAAAAGGGTGAAAACATAAATGTGCTCCTATTAATGTGGACAATGTAACAGTAAATGTAATATGTCTGTAGCTGTGGTGAGTCAGTCGCTCCTCAATAAGGAGGTTTAACTCTCACTTCCAGTTCAGACAAGTGAGAGCACTAATGACCTCATGTGAGAAGCATTTTCACACACTTCACCTTGTTAGTGGTGTGGCTGTCCCAGATGATCAGTTTCCCATCTTGAGAGGCACTAACCAGAAGCCTGCAGAGACGAGGACAGACGTATTCAGAAAACATTTAAGTTTGTTTCTCTTTTAACATCCATACGTTTGACACGTGGAGATTGTCCTAATAAAGACATGGCTCCATCCTCTCACCTGAATAATTAAAAAATATGATTAACGTGAATTTAATTTTTTTTTCTTTTTTTTCTTTTGTTTTTGTTAATATTCCTCAAAAAGTTCAAGCCATGACGATTGTCTTGTTGTTTACAGTTATCGTATTTGTTTACTTTCACTAGAATTAAATATGCAATTTAATTACAATCCCAGTTTTGAAAAAGTTGACGTTTAAAACTGAAGTTTACAAATGACATAAACCGAAATTTATGAATGTAACTACAGTTCTATGAATCCCGGATGACTGCCAGAGGGCGATGCTGAAAGCATTGAATGTCCCCGTCACGCATGCGCTGTTCGAGTAATTATATCAATGACGTCACATACATGTGATCAGATAAGCTATCAGAGGCTATTCAGCCTAGTGACATCCGTGGTTCTGCTCCTACAGAATCTTCTCGTGTAAAACAAGAATTATGAGTAACAGAAGCTCTGGCGGTCATCCAGGATTCATAGAACCGTAGTTACATTCGTAGCTTTCGTTCTATTTCATCCACGATCCAGTGGGAGAGGCGCTGTTTGGAAAGAGGAGAGCCTAACCTAGGCTTCCGTAAGACACCTACAGCTGGTCTGAACCTTGCATAGTGGCAGTAGCTGCAATGTATGCCTCCAGTGCTCTCACTGGGGCACAATAGTCCGGACCCCTCACCAGGTGTAAGCTAAAAACATGTCAGCCTCAACGGTTGGTTACAGTAAAATGAGACAACGCCCTGGTACAAATGTAGTGTTTGGCCACCAGGTGACGTCTGAGCCTTCAGGGTCCCACCTGAGGCATGAGGAGCAGAGAGAGCCTGTAGCTCATCCACCCCCTCACTGAGGCCATAGCCAACAAAAAGCCATCTTACATGAAAACCACTTGGGGTCCACCTGCGTTAGAGGTTTGATCGGAGAGTGGCACAGCGCTTTGAGAACCAAGGTCATCTGCCAAACTGGTGCTCATGTAGTTGTCAGCGGCTGAAACCTATTAGCACCATGCAGAGAAGAGAGACTATGTCATGGCTCCCCACCGCATGGCCATCGATGCCGGCGTGGTAGATGATATTACCGCTACATAAACTGTAAGCGTCGAGGGAGAGCGACCCTTAGGAAGGAGAGGCTGGAGAAACTCCAGATGATGGATACTGTACAGGAGACTGGATCCTCATTGATCAGACACCATGGGAAAGAACAGACGCCGTCTGTTTCCGTCTTGCTGACAAGTGGAGGGTGCCCTGGCGCCCAGGATGGTGCATCTGACAGGGCTCAAAACTCCAGTCAGCTGCTGTCCTAGCCTTGCAGTGGCCACACCCATGGCCTAAGATGTTGAGGACTGTGCCATATCAGTTCCCCCTGACCAAATTAAAGAAAGGGGCGGAAAGGAGCCAACTGACCAACTGGAATATGCTGCCCACCCCTGAGCGGATGAGCAAGCTCTCATGGAGGGTGAATGCAAAATCACCCAAGAGAGGTGTTAATTTGGAAAAAGTTCAGGCAGCTCTACTCCAGGTTGATATTAGGGCCCAACTGGACATCTGAGTGAGCAGACGGGTCGTGTTGCAAAAGCCACAGGCCCGAGACGGGGCACAGAGAGCCAATCGTCCACGTTTGGCAGAACCTTCACTCTGAAGGCCTGCAGGAGAGAGGGCTGTCTTCACGCACTGAGTGAAAACCATCGGGGAAAGGGAGAGCCCAAATGAGTGTACCCGGAGCTGCCAGTGATGACCCCGATAGGCAATCCTGAGAGAGCGGCAATGCTCCGCCGCAATAGGCACCTGAAAATAAGCCTCTTCAGGTCTATAGATATAAACCATTCCCCCTACTTGACACCTTGAAAGATCTCTGCTGTCATGAACGTGTGGGAGAGCAGCACCCTTAGGTACCAGTTGAGTCTCATCAAGTGTAAAATGGGACGAAACCCATCGTCCCTTGGCCCAAGGAAGCAAGTCTATTAACAGCCTCTGGGTAGCTTTCACCGGGTCGGTGATTAATCCTGACCGGGCGTGAAATGTGAGGCTGCCTTGGGAACTGTGGCTAGTACCCCTGGGTCAGAGTGGCAGCCACTCATGGTTCCCTGGCATGAGCAGCCCAGTAACTGAGCTGCTGAAGGAAGAGAAACTTGACGGTCTGCCCGGTGGCATCACCGTCTCCCTCCTCCTGGCTACTAAAGGCCGTGGGGGAGTAGCGGCCAGAGTCCCTGGTTGGAACCTGCACAGCTGGTTGGTGGCTCTTTGCTGACCCACAAGAGGGTCAAAGACCCCGCTGTACAATCACAACCTTCGAGGTGGTGGCCAAACCCTAGGATCAGCCTTGGATGCCAAGGAGGTAGAGAGGGCATCGCCCTGATAAGACTCGGAAGTTGCTGCCTCCTGTGTTGTGCCTGGACGGACTGTTCCAGTGCCTCCAAGGCAGCTGAACCAAATAACTTCCCCGGCACCACCGAGACATTACGGACCACGCACTCCCCCAGGTACTCCTCTGATGGAGAGATAGAAAAGAGAGGAGGGGCCCATCCAGGCCTGAAGAAGGCACCTGCAGGGGTGGACTCAACAGGTTGCGGGATCTGCTACCGCAGTTTTCTCAGGGCCGTCCTGCATCGAGTCATCACCTGACCACTATCTGTGGTCCGAGACAAGGAAAATCAATCAGTCTCTGACACGTGACTGTTCCTCCACCTCACTTAGAAGTGAGAGGCAGAGGCAGTCAAGAATAACACATCCTCCTCCGCAGCCAGCTCAAGCATGGGTGTGGAGGAGAGTCCAATCGCTGCCCCTGGCTTGGCCCCCTGTTGGCACCGAGCCCAACCATATGAATGTTGGTAAAAAAATGATTGGGAGAGGAGGTACCAACACTTGCCTCCACTAATCAATACAAGGTCAGAGCTAGAGCCTAGCTCGACCTAAGTGCTATGATGCCAGCAGCGTTAATGATGCCGGTGGGAATGATTGGGAGAGCGGGGCATGAACACACACCTTCAACAATTACATCAAGGCCAGAGCTAGCAATCCTAGCTCAGCCAAAGCGTCATGATACGAGCGAGAATGACTAGGAGAGTGAGGCGCGAACGCACACCTTCACCAATCAATACAAGGTCGGAGCTAGAAGCCTAGCTCAGCTGAAGCGTCATGATGCAGGTGAGAATGATTGGGAGAGGGGGACGCAAACGCACACCTTCACCAATCAATACAAGGTCAGAGCTAGAAGCCTAGCTCAGCTGAAGAGTCATGATGCCGGTGAGAATGATTGGGAGAGGGGGGCGCAAACGCTAGCCATCACCAATAGAAAACAAGGCCAAAACTCAGAGGCTAGCCCCGCTAGCCCAGCCCAACCATTTATGAGGTTGGTGAAAAATGAATTGGGAAATGGTGTGCGAATGCTAGCCTTCACCAATGAAACAAGGCCAAAACTCAGAGAGGCTAGCACCGCTAGCACAGGCCAACCGTTTGAGGTTGGCAAAAGGTGAATTGGGAGAGGGTGCGCGAACGCTAGCCTTCACCAATAGAAAACAAGGCCAGGAAGTAAAGTAAAGGTAAAGACTACTTACGTGTCCATCGCCTCACAAGGCGGTAGGCGCCGCAACGGCAGACCGTGTAAGACTACCCACGTCTTGAATCTCACACACATGGTAGTCGGCTCACAGAGTGGGCGAAGCCACTAACCAAGGCAAACAAAAGTAAGGTTACTCATGTTTGAATTTCACACTCATGGTAGTTGCCTCACAGTGCGGGCGAAGCCGCTACCCACGTGTTGAATCTCATATGCATGGTAGTCACCTAAAAGCGGGTGAAGCCGCTAACCAAGGTAAACAAAGTAGGACCACCCACGTTGGGTCTCACACACATGGTAATCACCTAAAAGTGGGAGAAACCGCTAAACAAGGCAAACAGAAGTAAGACTACCTCCGTGCTGAATCTCACACACCTGGTAGTCGCAGAAAAACGGGCAAAGCCACTGACAGTCAACAGAAGTAGGCTGCTCACATGTCAGCCCACAAGCGGTAGCCAACTCCACAGCGGGTAGTAGCCCAGGTAAATAAAAGGAAAGACTACTCACCAGCTTGTAATCACAAACATAGTAGTCAAACACTGTAAGTTAGAAGAGAGGCAAAAGCCATCGAGTCTCCAACGAACAGGAGAAATACCTTAACAAAGGCTAAACCATTGCGGCCCCTCGGAGGGCGAAAATACGCTGCTCTGGCCAGCTGGCTGGCGATGGTGGAAAGATCCATGGGCTGTAACCCTGGATAGAATGTGCGCAAGAAGAAAAAGGGAACGGAACCCCGGATGTCACTAGGCTATATGGTTTGTCCGGTCACGTGTGTGACGTCGTCGACATAATTACCCAAACAGCTCATGCGCGAAGGGAACATTAAGTGCTTTCAGCACCACCCTCTGGCAGTCAGGAGGGATGAAATAGAACTGTACAGTATTTTATTCACAATGGATAACAATAAAAATTTAAAAAAACACTAAGATGTTGTACCATTTTTAGGAAAAACAAGGTATTTTATTTTGTTATTTTAAATATATGGCTGCAGTTCTCCTTAAAAAGTCTCGGTGCAACAAAAGGCTGAAATGGTAACTAGTTGGTGAGGTTATTTACCAACAAGTCAGTAAGAAGTCTGAGTATAAAAAGTGGTATGCCAATGTCGCCTTTGGCTGAATGATTTACAAAGTAAATAGTGAATGTTTGACCTGAGTGTTTTTCCAAACTGGAATTGAACAGGGAATGCAAATAAACCTTGATGTTTTTGGCGCAAGATGTTAAAGTGGGGGGCAGCATGGTGGCGCAACTGGTAGAGTTGATGCCCCTCAGCAAGAAGGTCCCTGGTTCAAATCCCGGTCCAGGGGCCTTTCTGGGTGGAGCTTGCATGCGTGGGCTTTCTCCAGGTACTCCGGTTTCCTCCCACAGGCCAAAAACATGCATGTTAGACTGATTGGCAGCTCTAAATTGTCCCTAGGTGTGAGTGAGAAAGCGAATGGTTGTTTGTCTCTATGTGTCCCTGTGATGGACTTGCAACCTGTCCAGGGTGTTCCCCCTCGCACAGTGATCGCTGAACATGGGCACTGGCGACCCCCATGACCCAAAATGAAAGAAGCGGGTAAAGATAATGGATGGATAGATATTAAAGTGGGTAGGAGTTTTTTTTGTTTTGTTTTGTTTTTGTTGTTTTTGCCAGGTCATGTAGAGTTACAGATCCTGGAGAGTGGAGGGAGCAAGTTTGTCCAAAATCAGGTGTAATGGTGGAGCCAGGGGGTGGCCAATGGTGCCCTTGGCCAACACTGATTAATCTTTGCCCCCAATAATTTCAGGAAACTATATTTTTAAGCAATATGAAAACTAGAAAATGGTTTCCTCAAATGATTGGATTTGTTGGTTTACATATACAGTACAGTATATTGCAGTGGCCATCTTGGATTTTTATGTGGCAACCAATTTTTAAAAGGAAATTTTTTTATGCTTAGATGCAGCCGTACATCAAAATTAAAATTGGCATCTTGCTTATTTTTCAAACCATCTTGCTCACAACATGCATGGATGGAGTACCGGTATTTCCAATTCCCCCTCTTTGCTCTGTGATAGAGGACACAAAGAGTGTTTGTGGCTCAGGCTCGGCTTACTTGTGAACAATTTCCTGGAAGCCTTGTCCACCTTATTCCTAGCCCCCATGCTGCCTTGCATGAATTATGGGTGCAACTTCTTCTGGACTCTCACCTCGAGTCTGAGCCCCAGTGCATGGCATAGATCTTGGCGAGGTGGCCTCGGAGGGTGCGTCTTGTCCGCATCTGAATCCGCCCCACGGGATCCAAACCAGCAGCAATCTAAGTGAGGTAAATGGGCTTTATTACAATTACAGTATTGTAGTTTTATTTTAAAAAGATTGTGTGAGACTGGTGGGTTCAGCGATGTGGCAGTTAACAAGCTCTAAAAACAGAAATAACTGAGGAGCATCTAACATGGGTGGACAACTTTTTTTTTTCCAGAGAGCCAAATTGAGACAATTAAACAATCATAGAGCCGTAAAGAGATTAGAATAATAATTTTCTTCAAGACAGATAATCTGGAGGACTTTATCTGGGATTTCCTTGTAGCAGTTCAAATGTTTGGTCAAATATGTATCCCCAACAGGAGTATAAGACATACTTTCTCTAAACTGGCTCCTGTGACAACATATTTGTTAGCTTACAAAAAAAAGTTTTATGTTTGCTTTTAGAAGTGTTTAAAGTTCAGTCTTGTTCTGGAAACACAAGTTAATAAAATCAGTTTGTTCAAAATGTATCATTTAAGCCTGTTTCATTGATAAGTTTTTCATCAGCTTATTTAAAAGTAGTTTTTCTTTTCTTTTCAATAAATGATTTTGGGGCCCGGATGTGGATTGTCCAAGGGCTACTTTTGGCCCTCGGGTCATATGTTGCCCACGTCTGATCTAACAGGATGTACAGAAGCCAACAGCCACTGTCCAAATCTACAAAACAATCAGGCTAAACTAAAAGACTGTGAAGATTCAACACAAGTATAAGATCATTTAAAAATAATGACAGATTTACTCCATTGGTCTGTGAATGTAGGAGATCATCCAATTTGTTTTAATAACAAATACTGTCAGCGTAACTTCTAATTCTGACATTAAGGGAATTTTTTAAAACATAATCCAACAATTAAAAGAACTTATCTTTCACACCCTGTTTATTATTTTAATACCCTGTACAGTACAGTTATAGTAGTTTGTAGTAAATACCATTTATACTTCTTAAAGTTAAGCTCTTAAAATTATGTTTATTTCAGTGACGTTTACCTGCGTCAGTGTTGAGTCTCCACATGCTTTTCTGGCATCCTAATGGATATAAAATGAAAAACATTAAACTGAGTTTAAAAATATCGCAATTAGGGATGCACAATATTATTGGCATGGTATCGGCCAATATTAGCAATAGTTAAATATTGGACATCGGCCATTCCATCAAAATAACTCACCGATGTAAAAGGCGCTGTTTTTTTTTTTTTTAATTTTATATATATTATACGGTGTTACATAATTTTTAGCACCCCTTTTGCCATCTGCATTTGGTAGCAAGCCAAATTGACAAAGACCATGCAGAATAATGTAGTATTTTAATTCCACAGCAGAGAAAGCTATGTAGTCTCTGTAAGTAGGTAAAGGGGAAAAAACAGCAATCAAATTTTAAATAAATCAGACATTAAAACATTAAAACAGTATGAAAGTAAAGAAAATGTATCACAATAAAAAGAGAAAACAGGTTATATAAAATGAGAGAAAAAGGAAGGATTTTGAATCAAGAATGTTCATGCTCAATAATACAGGTGTCAAATCTGATTTTGAATATTCAAACAATTTTTCAAGTATATAAATCTGAATGGTTAATGTGACCATTGTTTTTTTATTAGTGTTTTTACTAGTAACTCTGCTTTGGTAGTAGCACACTGCTAATAGTAAGTAAGTACTGTATTCGTGGTGATATTCAAATATCAAAAGTTTAGTCAAAATGGGTAACTAAAAAAAAAACATAATGCAACCTTTTGTGTGCGTGTTTTTTTACACCAGTCCATGCTAGAGGCACACTAAGTTATTTCCTAACAATGCTTTTCCAGATGGGGATACCCACTGCTCATCCCATACCTTGTCCTAAAAAAACCTTCTACGGTCACAGGTAAGCTAATCAAACAATAGAAAAATCAAATATTTAGAGGCAAACAAGTGTTTTTGCCTAAAATGCCAATCCCCAACCACAAGGTGTCAGAAACTATGGCCACCACCGACCTATACCATTACAGCCAGAACATGCTGCATTGTGATCAGGTAAAAAATAAAGTAACAAAAAAAAAATAAATAAATAAAATAAAATAAAATAAAAAAAAACCAGAGTAGCAGAATAAACAGACACATTTGGTTTTGTACAGTACAGTACTTGCAAATTCTGCTGCCTCAGTGTTTTCAGTGACAAAAACTTGTAAACGAACTACTGCATCCTGACATGCAGTTTTCAAGAAAATGTCAAGTGAAAAAAACTCAAACAATAAAAAAGAAGCAGTTGTTGAGATTAGCTTTCCTCGACATTAATGTCATAAATCAATAGTTGAGCTGCATTCGTTTCACACACACACAAAAAAATAGTTTTACGATTTCTCTCATTCAGAAAGCAAGCACAAAGTTCAACGCTTTAATGAAAATTGTATGACAGCAGAATGAACTTATCTAAATGGATATGATTGTAAGTTGACCAAGAAGTGACATCTCAAGAATACGTGAGCATTATTTAAACTTCAACCTTAAGATGATGAAAGCTAAAATGTGACAGGAGCCAAATCAGAATGGAGATCTAGTGTAAGGAGTTTAGAAGTATTCAACAATGTTACCAAGCACACGACAAAAACCTACAGACCAGGAATGAAAAGACAGATTTTAACGACCTATCGTTTGTTGACATGTCAACACAATCCAACAAGACTAAACAACAAGGTCATGTAACGTGAGCTGCTCCAAAAGGCCCTGATAGCTGAGTCAAATTTTATAGTCGTCGTAGTTCAGTCACGAGAGGAAATGTTCAAACAGAAAGAGAATATCCTTTTTGCTGAGAGAAGAGTTGAAACAAAAAAAATGTATTAACAAATATAATTTTTATCCCTTAGATAAAAACATTAAGGTCATCAATTCTACAAATTTTAACAGATTACACACACATGGCACAATTCTCTCCAGGTTGTAAGTCAAATTTACAATAAAAAGAAATGTGAGTCACCAGTCAGGACTGTCAAGAGTGAAACTGAATGGCTGAATGCTCTGCTGTTTTAGTGCTTTTAGACCTTTCTGCTGCCTTTGATACTGTGGACCACAACATCTTGTTGTCACGACTTGAGCAGGTGG
>JARVGV010000350.1:28648414-28660522 GCA_031762435.1 Hypsolebias longignatus | reverse complement strand
CTATCAAATTCATTAATTCATTCATTCATTCATTCATTCATTCATTCATTCATTCATTCATTCATTCATTCATTCATTCATTTATTTAACTAGAACCTCAGCAGAACCACCAGGTGGTGCTGTTGCATTTTGACAAGCTACGATTCAACCTGGATTTGACAACACAAGTAAGTCAACTTTAAAAAAATCTCAGTGTTTTTGTGTGTGATAACCTCCTGACTACCAGGATAAATAAATATTGTCCATGTCCAATATTTTATTATTCATGAGTAGAAAGGTACCAAAGCCCACCCTTTCATAAATGGTATCACTGAAAACCCCTAAATGTTCTCTGTAGTTAATTCAGTATGCTGTGGGTGGGAGATGTTCACGTTTACAAATGGAGGACAAATGTGAACTGCTGGTAGTCAGGAGGTTAAAAATAAACATCCATCCATCCATCCATTAACTTTACTTTTTTTTTTTTATCTGATTTTTACAACAACAAAAAACAATTCTACAAGGATGAAATGGGCCTGGAATCTCACAACCCCACAGATAATTTGGCAGCAATCTGTAACATTATGAGCAGAAAGTAAAACGTAAACCACAAAAATGGTTAAATTAAGAGGAGAATGTTTCATCCGAAAGACTTCATCAGTCTGAGGCCTGCCAATGCCAACCCAGCTCTGTCTCACAGTCATGTACAACAATCAAATGTTTTAGGCCAGATGGCCAACTTGCTACTCACAGAAACAGCCTGAGGACACCAAGGTCAAAATGATTTAGAAATAAGGTTTGTAAGCTCAGTCATCCAGATAAATAACAGCAAAGCTTAAATCAGGTCATGATGGTTGATTGTTTTGGATGGATGATCCCCTTTTTGCATGTGTCAAGCTGGTTTGTTTGGGCTGGCTTGAAACACATCAAGGAGGTGCTATTTGTGAGACAGGTCTGGTTGGCAGGCCTCAGACTGATGAAGTCTTTCGGATGAAAGACGAAACATTTCTCCCTTAAAGAAACTGGTCCAGATGACATGGTTTATCTACCTGGATCATTGAGTTTACAATCCTTTAAACGTAAACATTTTTTCGACTCATAATCTGTATGTTATTAGCTGAAGTCACTAAGACTAAACAAAGGAAAAATAAAACATATTTCAAAACCAAGAATCTTGCCACCCTCAGTGGCTCTGACATTATTTAATAGATGTAAAGTGTAAATAAATTGATGTTGCTGCATCCTCCAGTGGTTCCTAATCCTGGTCCTTGAGGGCTACTACCCTGCATGTTTTACATGTTTCTCAGCATTAACACACCTTATTTGAATAAATGAGTGATTAAAAGACTTCTGCAGAACTTGAAGATCTGCTGAAGTGCAAGGAAACAATTAAAGCCTGCAGGATAGTGGTCCTCGAGGACCGGGACTGAGGACCACTGCTCATGGGACTTCCCACATTCGATGTGTCACCTATTTTCGGTTTGACATGTTGAATCAGTAAATTAGGTCAACTAACTAGTTTAATGTTCAGACTTGTGAGAACATTTTTCTATGTGCAGGGTTTGAAGCATGCCATGGTCTAGTTCTGTAATCTGTGAAATCCTAAAAGGTTTCATTTACAGAATTATACACTTTTTCCTGCATATTGTGCAGCGTGTGCTTCAAAACTATGGAAAGCAATCAGATAGAAGACAAAAATAAATAAATGTCACAGCAGATGAACAGTGTACCTAAAGATGGAAAACTGACACAGGACCTGAAGGGTCCATCATCCTAGAACTGCTCATCTGCAAGCCACGTTTTCAGCTTAAACCTCAGCAAATCATCTTTTTTAGGTGCTAAACTATTTTATATGCCAGACTGTGTTATCATTGTTTTTTGCATGGCTTCAGAAAACAAATAACAGTTTATAGGCTGCTGCAACAACATGACCAAGGAGCCTGTTCAAAATGGGCTCTTTGCTAACTTCCTTGAGTTTTTTGTGTTCATCAAACATAGAAACCTATTTTATCACAGCGCTAAAATCTAAAAAGTGAAAGAACGATCGGATGTGCAACTTTCTGTTACTATTAAAAAGTGATAAATTCTATTTCCCAAAAGTAAATCTCGTCAGCCGTTTTTAAAGAATTAGCTGCTGCTGTTGTCTCGAGGGAAGTTAACACCGGCCCAGTTTTAAACAACTAATCATTTTTTCCTGCCCTCTCTGCACATTTATCAGCAAACAGAATGTAGGTCAAACTTACATCTACTTGGTCTATATTTGCTATCAAATCAAGACAAAACTCTTCCTCCCATGGTTTCATCTCAGACAACGAGAAAAAGAATAGATTTGACATAACTGCTGCAAGAATGATCTTAAAGTCAAGGCTTCCCAGCATTTCGTGAAAACAAAATTCCCTGAGTTTTCCTTGATTTTCCTCTGAGTAAGTCCTAAAATTCCAGGAGATATTACATCTGCACAAAACACACTATAGCCTATGATACATGCATTCAGCAGTTATTCCCAATTATTAGTTATATTATATATATTTTTAAATCACTGTAATGCCACTTTGATTGATGATATGTGCTGCTGATTATCCATGCTGCTGATCTCACGCTGCTGATTATTTCATGCTGATGTATTCATTCGTACTCACACACAAACTCATGATCGTGCTGCTGTTGTTCGGCAATTAAAAAAAATTGTATTTAGTTTACCTCTTATTACTGTTTCTTTTACAATTTATATTCTTCCTGTTGTTGGATGTAACTGGGACCCTGTGTACACAATGTCGTGCCACCTCATGCACCACATGCGATGTGAACGACAATAAAAAAAACCTTGAATCCTTGAATAGGGCAGCATGGTGGCAAAACTGGTAGAGCTGCTGCCTCTCAGCGAGCAGGTCCCTGGTTCAAATCTCGTCCACGGGCCTTTCTGAATGGAGTTTGCATGTTCTCTCTGTGCAGGCGTGGGTTTTCTCCAGTTTCCTCCCACAGACCAAAAACATGCATGTTAGACTGATTGGTAACTCTAAATTGTCCCTAGTTATGAGTGAGAGAGTGAATGATTGTTTGTCTCGTTTGTCTCTATGTGGCTCTGTGATGGACTGGAGACATGTACAGGGTGTACCCTGCCCCTCGCACAGTGACTGCTGGACATGGACACCGGCGACCCCCGTGACCCAAAATGGAAGAAGCGGGTAAAAGATATGGATGGATGGATGAAACCTTAACTATTGTATAACTTCAGATACTAAAAAGACACCACAGCCAATCAGGATACATATGAACAGTGAAGAAGCAGAAAATGGACTCAGTGATGCTGGAACAGTACATGAACACATCAAAATCTTGGAAAGATCCTCTTTTAATCAGCAGATCAGTCCAGATTCCCTGATTTTTCATGTTTTTTCCCCTAAAATTCTCTAGAGTTTTCCCTGCCTGGAAAATGTGAATGTCATTTTCCAGGTTTTTCTCTGATTTCCAGAGTCGCTGGACCTTGTGTGCACGGTGACGAAACATCTCCTGATACTTCGTTCAGGATTACTCATCCTGAGTCTTGTGATCCTGGCAGGAGCGAGAGGCGTCACGGAGAGAGGGAGAAGCTGCCAAATTGATGCACCTGATAAATTCAGGTGGGTCATGTTAAAGCTCCGCCCACAGAAAGATTTCTCAGTATCTCAGTATTTCACAGCTATTTTTATTGAAGATACTGTTGCTACATTTGCAAATCCTGCCCACATCATGCTGTCAGTAACATACAGCTGTTACAGAGGTGTGACAAAAATCAAACGCTCAGTCTGTTGGTCAGTTTTCTGTATTTTTGCGGTGTCTGCCACATCTTCTGTCAGCTGAACTGAGTGCATCTGACCTTGCTTTGAAGTGATCTCTTCCAGCCCTGTCTGCCATGTCACTAAGAGGCTTGCGTGCAGCAGATCAGTTTAGCGAGGCCCCGTCTGACTAATCTGATTACTCCAACAAGTCTTCTACCACCGTACAAAACGAGAACAAGTCGACCCCTGGTGTATTCAGCAGACCACAGAGAAAGCAAAAGATGTGCATCTGAGCATCTTTGTTTAAACCTTTTCTGTCTTTAAAGTGGAGATTCTTGGTTTCTAAAGGCTTTCGTTCCAGCTGCCAGGTCAAAAGATTAACTTCCTGTAGCTTACGACAGATACTGCAGTGGATATTTTCAGCCCCGTGCTCCAGCTTACATACATCTCCTGCATGTAAGGTGCTCATGCTGAGCTCTGGACAGTGGGCTTCACTCTTTTATGGATTTGCAGAAGTGTGAAGCCTTAAATGAGGTGTGAAAAAAACTGATCATGCCAAGTCTGCTTTCACACAAATCATCAGTCAAACACAGTTTTTTGACAAAGTTCAGCGATCACTTCATTGGCTGAAAGCTTTCAGTCTAATCTGCATCTTCAGCTCATTTAGCATCATAATACATAAATTGAGTGTTGCTGGAGCGGCACCGTGGTGCAGATGGCAGAGCTGCCGCCTCCCAGCGAGAAGGTCGCCAGCTCAAATCCCAGCTGGGGACCATTCTGGGTGGAGTTTGCATGTCTCTCCATGCGTGCATGGGTTTTCTCCGGGAACTCGGATTTCCTCTCACAGACCAAAAACATGCATGTTTGGCTGAATGGTAACCAAATTGTCCCTAGGTGCGTGAGGGAATGAATGGTTGTCTTTATGTGTCCCTGCCATGGACTGGAGACCTGTCCAGGGTGTACCTCACCCCTCGCACAGTGATGGCTGGAAATGGGCACCAATGACCCCCACGACCCGAAAGGGAAGAAGTGCTTGAAAGATAATGGAATGGATTGAGTTTAATTTGAGCTACTATGAACTGAAAATGTGTAGAGCTACAAGCAAATGTCTTTAATTATTGTTCACTGACACGACAGGCAGGCAGTCACAAAAATGATTTTTAACTCATTCACTTCTACAGAAATGGAACTAAAATCTGGTGTGGTAGTAGCTGGGAATCCTCCCCAACACATACTCTGAGCTCTAATTGATCACACAAGATCTTTGTTTGAAACTTTGACACTGACTGGAGTCCACGCTATTTGTCTGTTAGCAAAATATCTCGTTGACGTTCATCCAAAGTTGATCAGTGTTTAAAATCAACCTGATCTAAGATGGCTGTCACAGCTAATCAACTTTAGCAAATATGAAACTGCCCACTGTGCAGACACTGAGCTAAAATCTGGTGTGGTAGTAGCTGAAATTCATCCCCGTCATCTGAGCTGATTGTTCAAATTTCATCATGAAAGAGAGCAGGAAGAACGTATTCCTTCAAGGAATAAAATATTACTGTGTGACAAAACAACAGAAGCAGTGGACAGCAGAGTGCACCTGTCTTTCTGATTTATATTTTAAACGGGAGACATATGCTAACATTTATAAAAGCTTCATAAATTCATATATTGTCATGTTATGTCCATAAATCATCTAAGGATCTTTTTAAATACATAGTACCTCTGTGCTGGGTTTTTAACAGGTTGGAAGCTGGACTGCCAACCCCAACTGGTTCTCCTTTCTTTCCTCTCCAGTTTTGATCAAATTAAACAGGTTTGTTACTAAATTGGGGTTATTATAAGTATCTGTCACTATGCAGTCACAGCTGGGCAAAATCAGCTCGTACGGCACGTGAGCACTGTACAAACAGTGAGTGTGCTTCTACTTTCACCTTCCTCCCCTTTACCCTTCCCCCTCTCCTTGCACCACACACACTTCTCACACTAGTATGGATTAAAAGCTAAAGAAGGTTAAGAAGCCAAAGCTCGTCAGTCCTTCCCACTTTTTTTTTTTTTTTTTTTACTTTTCGTTTACCTATTCCCACTCTCCAGATCTCAGTCTATCTGGCCAATCTATTTTTACCAGTCCAAACCCTACAACAGGGTCCCAGCTTCTCTCCACCTGTGGTCTCTCTACCTGTGGTTTGGGGTGGGTCCCAGTCCAAAACAGGGACGGACAGGACGAAGCGAAGCGAGAAGACTAACCCACTGGAAATGTGAACCTATTTTTTTTACACTATATTATTACAGGAACTGGAACAGAAGATGAGATAACAGCACATTTTTTATCACTTTTTTTTTTTTTTACTGTACATGGATTTGGATTACTTCTGATATTCTCCACAATGAAAAAACAAAGATGACTGTTGGATGCTGAATACTCAAACCACTTGAGACGTACATGGTGTTACCTAATGGCGTCAAGCTTGGCATGTCTCCTGTGTAGAAAAATGCTCCAGGTAAAATTTAAGTTATATTAAAAGGTACATTCTATAAATTGCTATGGTACAATCATTTAATTTCTCTCTGTAGGTTTATTGAGATCTGTAAGTGGGACAGCTGTTTGTGGAAACATATATCATTTCATTTAATCTCTTATATTTATGTTACAGTTTGTAAAATAGTTTATAGTATTTGTGACACTTAAAAACAGTTCAAGGTAAACACATAATGACTTTTAAATATTCAGTAGCACACAGGAACAGGATAATTGGTGGTAACTGATAAGAAGATGTCAGTCACTTTAGTGGGCTTATTGGTTGCTATTAGGAGTATCCCAATACCAATTATATTTTAATCAAGTACAAGTACAAGTACCGGTACTGCAGTATGGGTAATTGAGTACAGATGATGAGGGGTCAATGAGTTCTTACTTAAACATACACAATGGCCTTAGAAACATATTTCTTTTGTTAAGAATACAGCAAACAGTCTGCTGTTTACCACCACCTGTTTATTCTAAAATATCTCCAAACTACAGGAATTTTTAAGTTTTTGTCCTTGGTTACAAAGTGGAGGAGGTCACCAGTGTCTTGAAAGTAGTATCAGTTGGAAGTATCAGGATATTTGAGTACAAGTATGAGTAGTGGCTATCAGGCCTGATACCAATATTGGTTTCTATTACATTCCAGTAAAGAAATTACATTTTATTTAGTATGATGTGATGTACACTTGTTCAAAATACTGCAATATTTGAACGAAACAAGTTTTAAATAGAAGCAAAGATTTTTTTAATGTATTTTTGAGTCATATTTGTTTGACACGTGACTTCTTTTCCAGTCTTGTGTTAAACAATATGTTTCAGCTAAGCTAAAGTTTCTTCTCAAATTGCTTCAGATGGCTTTTGAAAAATATAGATGATGTTTGTCAAATCCCAACATTTGTTTTAAATTTACCACAGTCAACAAGGAACGTGTGAATGAAATTAACGCAAAAATAAATAAATAAATAAATGATCTGGAGGCTTCTTAAACTTAAGTGCAATAAGTATGACTCGGTTGAAGTTGAAGATAACGGATGTTGAAGGCTAAAATGAAAGACCATACATAGAAAAGAAAGCTAGGAGCCTGATTTAGCTACCGGTTCCCTGGCTTTTGCTTTAAACTCTTTGACTCTGACAGAGCTAATGAGCTTGTTACAGACAAGCTATTAATTCTCCAAGGGACAGCACGGGCACAATGTCCTCAGCAATGAGAACAGATGGACACTGATAAGATTCAAAACCACTATGTGGTAAAGAAAAAGGCCCAGCAACATGTAGAGCCAGGCAGTTGAGTCTGTTTTATGAAGTTTGCACTGGTCTAATTGGAACAGTAAAGTTATTTAATATCATGTTAACAGTGTTCAAACCTTTTCCATTCTTGTTTTCTGGAGGCAGTGATGGCTCGGGGTCCATTTGTCGCCTGTCCACCATTGGACTAGAGGTCTGCAAAGTGCTACGGGAGGCACTCCAGTGCCACAGACGCTCTCACACTGACCAATATAAACCCTCAGTCCCTGGTTTCTGCTGTCCGAGGCATCAGAAAAGATTTGTGAAGAAATGGAAATGCAGAGAGACCCTTGCTGTCTGCACAATCTCGCCTACCACCCACGATGGCGGCACCACTCAGTAAAAGTGATAAGAAAAAGACATATATGGACAGTGGTTACAAATAGTTTTAATGGAAGTAGTCGGCTTGAACTATTATCAACATCACTATCGTTGTCATCAAAACCACAGTTGCCATCATCCCCCATGCAGCACATCAGGAGATGGAGGGGAAACTGGTTTCTTCTTTTATTATTCATGATCTCATTTTTCCCCTGTCAAATCTGGGCAACCACTTTCAAGGTCGCCCTGGTTGGACCCTGGACATGTGACCTCCTGTACGCAAAGGCTCTCCCTGACTTGGCGGCCCGCCTTGCCACCAGCCACATAAACAAGAACCCCTACCTCAACAAAGGCTATTGGTTCGACTACACGCTGATCAACGAGGACTGCAAGGCTACACGTGCACTTGTTCGCTTTGCTGACCTGGAAAGTGACGGTTCTGCTTTTTTGGGCCCTGCCAACCCAGGTTACTGCTCCTCAGCTGCAATGTACGCTAAAGAGTGGGATGTTGGTATTCTTTCCTGGGGTTGTCTCAAGCCCAACATGAAAACAGGAGGCATGTACCCTACGTTTCTGCGGCCGCTGCCTCTCTCCTCCCATGTACTTTTCACTGTGCTAAGGTTCTTTCAGTGGGCCCATGTGGCTATCATATCAGAGGAAACAGATGTGTGGGAGGCCACAGGACAGGAGTTGGCCTCTTCTCTGAGGGTCCTTGGCTTGCCTGTCAATCCTGTAGTTACAATGGAGACCGATAAGGAAGGGCCTCGGAGAGCTTTGACCAAAGTGCGAGAAACAGACCGAGTCAAAGGTAAGACACACTGTTTTAGAAACCAAACCTATTTAATGTCACATGAATTATGTAGTTATGTTGATTTTTAAACCATGACCTCTTTGCAGTGATCATCATGTGCATGCCTTCTGTCCTTATTGGTGGCCAAGCCCAGTACAAGCTCCTGACAACGGCCTTAGCTTTGCGCATGATTGACCGTGGTTATGTGTTTATTCCTTATGACACCCTTCTGTACTCACTGCCCTACAAAGACGCTCACTACTCTCTGCTTGGGAATGATACCAAGCTCCGAAAAGCCTACGATGGTGTTCTCACCATCACGATGGAGTCTGGAGAGCGCAATTTCTATGAGGCCTTCAGAGATGCTCAGAACCGCTTTGAGATACGCAGCAGCACTCCAGCAGAGCAGGTAAGACATTTTCGTGAGCCTTTTGGTCAAATGGAAATGACAAAGAATTTGAAAAATCTTAAAGCAGAGATGCAAACATTAGACATTTGTTCACGTGTTACCTTATTGTTCTTAGGTTTCTCCATTCTTTGGCACTATTTACAACATGATGTACTACATAGCAATGGCTGCAGAACAAGCCCGAACACATGACGGCCGCTGGGTAACAGGCCACATCCTGGGAAGCAGCGAGGGCGGCTTTGAGTTTGAAGGTTTCAATCAGCCCTTGCAGGCTGGAAGGAACGGTGAGGGAATGCAGGCTGGTTACGTGGTCCTGGACTCTGACGGCATGGGGGACGTGCTCTATTCCACACATACTCTTCATGCTGCTCACACAGATGGCTTTACTGGGGGGTTGAAACATCTTGGGCGTTCAATCCATTTTGCAGGCAGCACACCTTACAAAGATTCAAGCTGCTGGTTTAGCCCATACTTTGCCTGTACTGGAGGTGAGTGTGTTCACTGCATGAATATGTCCACTGTGGACAACTTGGTGGACAACTTGGTGGACAACTTGGTGGACTCAACCTTCTAATCTTTTTCCTTCCAAAGGCACGGATCCAATTACAATCTTCTTTCTGTTCCTGCTGTCTGTTTCAATGGTTGGATTTGCAGTGAACATGTTTCTTCATTTGAAGTATGTAGCACACAGTTGGGGGGGGTGGGGGGTGGGGGGGGATTTTCAGTTTTTGTCATAATTGATTTAATTGTCTTTCTGCTCTGAAGAAAAGGAAAAGTGGGGCTTAGCATTGAGGGGGATGGAAACAGTGGATCATCAAAGGTTGTCCTGACCCTGGACGATCTGGTCTTCATCAATACTCAAATCAGCAAACGGGTCAGTCCTGTACTGAATCGATTCTGACAGTCGTTCATGTTTTGTAATTATTGCTCAGAACTGCTCTGTCTCGTTGCGCCTTTGTTTTTAAGCAGAAGCTAAATGACGACGCCATCATGAAAAGTCAGGGGGACATGAAGACACCTCACCATTCGGTGTCGGGTCGCAGCTACTTGGCCTCTACTCCTGACAGCTCCAATGTCGCTGTGTATGAGGTGGGTAAAGATATGAAGAAAAATGTGATTCCTGATTTGAAGTGGTTTCAGAACTTTGAAGTTTAACAAAGATTGTGTTGGGATTTTCTTTACTCCAGGGTGACTGGGTTTGGCTGAAGAAATGTCCATCAGGAACAGTCTCAAGTGTCGATGGCAGCACTGAGGTGATCTTTGTGAAGGTAAATAAAGTTTAAAATTAGGAGTTTATTTAGTTCTGCCAAAGTCATTCAGACAACTGAATCCAAATAAATATGGCCATTCCTATTAGAAAGCAAACAAATGCCTGATTTCAGCTGTGCCATCAGTTGTGATCCTTGTGTTCCTTTCAGCTCAGAGAAATGAGGCATGAAAACCTAAACCTGTTTCTGGGACTGTTCTTCGACTCCGGGGTCTTTGGCATCGTGACAGAGCACTGTACCAGAGGCAGCTTGGAGGATTTGTTGGCCAATGAAGAAGTGCGTCTCGACTGGATGTTCAAGTCTTCCTTATTAATGGATCTGATCAGGGTGAGGTAGATTTAAAAATAAAGATTTTATAAGCTTCATTTTACACATCATCTTATTTTCTCTTTACTTATTTTTTGTCACCAGGGAATGAAGTATTTGCATCATCGTGACATCATCCATGGACGACTAAAATCCCGTAACTGTATGGTCGATGGGCGCTTTGTGCTGAAGGTGACGGATTACGGCTTTAATGATATTTTGCTTGCACAAGGTATTGACATGGATGAGGAAAAGCCTGAGGGTGAGAACACGTGCATCTTTATCATTTCTCTGAGTTTTCTTGTGTATGTCAAATAGTCAAATACACATTTGTGCAACTATTTTGCTACATAGACCTCCTCTGGACGGCACCGGAGTTGCTGAGGAACCCAAGTATGAGGAGGAGGGGAACTTTCTTTGGGGATGTCTACAGTTTCTCCATCGTTGTGCAGGAGGTCATCTCTCGCTCGACACCTTTCTGCATGCTGGACATGCCTCCAAAAGGTGGGTGCCTAAACACACAGCTAGAAATAGCTAGATTCACAGTTACCTGGCCAAACTAGCTGAAAAAAACTCCCCCTTTTGTGTTTTCATTTCTGTGTTCCCTGTTTTCTTTCTGCATATGTTGACAGAGATTGTCAACAAGGTGAGAACGCCTCCACCTCTATGTCGGCCTATTATGTCAGTGGAAGAGGCACCTGTAGATGTGATCCAGCTAATGAAACAGGCCTGGAGTGAAGAGCCAGACAAGAGGCCAACCTTTGAGGACATTTTCAAACAGGTAGGAAACGTGTTCCTATGTAATCTTACTGTGAAATTACCCTTACTAATTGCTCTGTTTCATATAACAGTTCAAGTGCATCACAAAGGGAAAGAAGATCAACCTCATTGACTCCATGCTGAAGATGTTGGAGCAGTACTCCTCCAATCTGGAGGATCTGATCAGAGAGAGGACAGAGGAGCTTGAGGTGGAGAGACAGAAAACGGACCGGTTGGTGGCTCAGATGTTGCCCAAGTAAGAGTCCAGCAGCTTTTACTGACTCATGAAAAAGTGATGCACCCGTGGTCTACTTATTTAAATCTGGTTTCAAATAAAGAGAAAGAAGCAGTACATTGATCTCCCCCGTCGCTGAGGTCTTTGAAAAGTGAATGTTTGTAGTTTTGGAAATAAGTGTTTTTCTGGACTGGAAGTGAACAGGGAATGCAAAGAGACTAATGTTGCTGGTGCAAGATGAGTGGGTAGGAGTTACACTGTGTAGAAAAACAAAAGGTAGAGGTTTTTTGTTGCTTGTTTGAGGCAGTGCAGAGTGACAGATCCTGGTGAGTGGAGGGGGTAATGTTATCCACCAACAGGTGTAATGGAGGGGCCAGGGGGCGGCCAATGGTGGCCTTGGCAACCATAAAATAATCTTCGCACCCCCGGTCCTTTGGGAAAACTACACTTTTAAGACATATAAAAAGTTGAAAACATTTTC
>JARVGV010000350.1:28617243-28627959 GCA_031762435.1 Hypsolebias longignatus | reverse complement strand
AGAGTGTGATCAATGGTGTCAAAAGCCTTTTTCAAGTCAACAAATAGACTTACACAATAGTGCTTATCATCTATCGCTGTAGTAACCTGTTCCATTAAGTCCATAAGAGCCAGACGTTAGATCTGACCGTTTTGCTCATTACTCAAAATATTATGTTAATCTATAAATTTGTCCAACCTGGACACAAATAATCTTGCAAGAGTCAATTTATGATTGTTTTTAGTTCTTTGTAGCAGGCGTACTTCACTGGACTGCCACTGTTGTTGACTCGTTGGGAAAAAAAAAAAAAGAGACAAAGTGCAAATTTGAACTTAGTGTATATACGTCACTGCAAATAAATTCCAAGACCACAATGAATGAAATTATTTTTTTTAAATGTTGGTCAAAATTTAATAATGTCTGTTTGAGTGCAGTTTATTTTCTTTTTGGTCTAATTTGGTTTCTTAGATCTTCAAACTTGTCCTGTGTAATGAGGGTGTTGCTTCAGTCGATCATGGTGAAGAAAGAGTTGAGCCAATAGGCAAAGCTCTGCATTTACTGGTCTGTCTGTGTTCCACCCCTCACATGTGGACATGAGGTTTGGATCAAGACTGGATCCATGCAACTGAAATGAGCTTCCTCCATAGGGTGGGCGGGCTCAGCCTTAGAGATGGGTTGAGGAGCTCCTCCGTCATCTGGGGGATCTCATGTAAAGTCGCTGCTCCTCCTCACTGCCAGGAGTCTGTTGAGGTAATTTAGGCACATGATCAGGATGCCTCCTGGACGCCTCTCCCTTTAGAGGTGTTTTGGGCATGTCCTGGAACAGGTCCTAGGGCAGACCTCACAGGGACTGTGTATCTTCTCTGGCCTGGAAATGGCCCAGTGTCCCCCAGGAGGATCTGAAGAGTGTCGCTGGGGAGAGAGAGGTCTGGGTTTCTCTCCTGGACCTGATTGTGACTGAACAGTAGAAGAAAGCGATGGAGAAGAAAGTCAAACCAAGCCAAACCCTTGCAGAGTTCCCACAAAACCAAACCTGGGAAGGGTTTGAGACCCACAACAACTCTGTGTCTACTCTGAAAGTTGTGACGCAACATTTTCGAACATGTTCAGAATCCTAGCAGCAGAAGCCTCACACGAGGAAATATGAAAAATAACCCATACATTTTTAAACGCCAAACTCCGTGAACAAACTCTGTTCAAAACTTTCTGCCAGAAAAACTTTTGAAGACTACATATATGATATACAGTAAGTTTTTCTTTAAAAAGTTAATTAGTTTTCTTTAGCTCTTCTCTGCAGAACTCTCCTTTTGATGTTTTGAGACCCACACTTGAGGTCCCAACTCCAACTTTGGAAACCTTTGGGTTAAACCAGTAGTACGGTAGTTTGGTTAAAATAAAATGGTTTGAATTGTTTTTAATGTATCAACAGATGGTGCTAAGAGAATTCAGGATATTTTAGGGTGGACATTATGAGAAGTCTGAGAATTGCTGCTTTAAAGTTTTTCAGCTTTGCACACTTTCATTTTAGGCATTCATTTGAAAATTATTCACCTGAATTGACCTGTTTATTAAATATTTAGGATAAAATGACTTAGAAATCTTGTGATCCAAAAAGTAAGAAGTGGGTGAATATAGACACTATGAGTGGACCGTGTCTGTGTTGCCAGAAAACCTTTGAACTGACTTTTTTTCTTATTTCTTCCAGTATGTTTTATCAATTTTAGAATTATATGAAACCTTTTTTAAGTATACTTTGTCATGCTACTTTGGATTCTACGTCACAATATATCAGTTTCATAGCAATAACTCTTAACAAAATAACAATCCTGCAGGAGGTGACATTGAAAATTCTGTTTATCGAGTTTATGGATTATAATCTAAACAAACATGATTCCTCTCCTCTCTCATTAGACTTAAAAGCTAAACAAATAAACAAACAAACAAAAAACTGAACAGTTGGATCTGCTTGTCCTTGCTGTGTTTGACACTCACCTATAACAACAATGAAGGTTAAAAATATTACATTTACTATCAAAAAGTGAAACTTGCCTCCTTATTTAACATCAGTTCAACCTGGAATATACCGTATTGCAAATGATTCAGGAGGGAAGGAAGTGGAGGAGCAGCTTTGTAGAAATGATTTAAGATTTATATTAAACTGAGCTTAAACTGCAAAGTGATGACATTAGGTCACAACTTGCTATGCAAATACAGTACTGTACTAAATTCTTATCATATGCTCATTGTTGTGCAGATAATATACTGAGAACTTCATCTTTATTTACATATAATGTGCTTATATTAATAATGTGTATGTTTTCAGCTGTATAGGGTGTGATGTTTTGGTCTGTTCACGTTGTGCAGATGTCCTCAGCTGGATAGAGGCCCCAGAATGTCAGAGCACAAACATATGATCATGACAGTGTTCTCAGGCTCCACACCAGCCATGATGCTTCGCTGCATTTTGACTGACACACCGGCTTGGAGGTGCCAGTCTCCAAAAAAAAAAAAAAAAAAAAAAAAAAAAAAGTCAAGTTTACCGTAATAAAGCAGAAAGGTTCCAGAAACTGCTTGTAAAATAAAAGTGCGCCTGTCTTGATCATGTTAACGTGAACGGTAAGACAATAACAATCACAAAATGTGTTAATAACAAATAAAT
This sequence comes from Hypsolebias longignatus, assembly GCA_031762435.1. Classification (NCBI taxonomy): domain Eukaryota; kingdom Metazoa; phylum Chordata; class Actinopteri; order Cyprinodontiformes; family Rivulidae; genus Hypsolebias; species Hypsolebias longignatus. The sequence goes on along the minus strand of JARVGV010000350.1, from coordinate 28,625,321 downwards.
TAAATAACACTTGAGTTTGCCGTCGGGCAGTGAGGAACAAATGTGGTGATACAAACGATAGGCAGCTTTACTGTTTCCTTTTCTTTTTGTTCTGTTTACTCTTCTCGTATAGATTGTACCTGTATACATCAAATGTAACCAGTTTTATAGCATAAATTAATTATGTCCCAACACCTATGCCTGTATTGGCATTGGATGTTGGTCTATTATCGGTATCAAGGCTTGATTCCAGCTTCAATTACTTGTAGGCCTAATAAAAACACTCCGACACTTCAAACTGATAGGCTACCACATTTCTGTTTGGTGATGTAATTTGCTCTTATACTGACTGAAGACAAAAAAGTAAAAATGCTCATAGTTTGTAGATATTTTTTAGGATAAACAGAAAAGATCATAAGACAGCAAACTGTTTGAAGTTCTTAATTAAAAAAAAAAAGTTTCTTATGTTATTGTGAAACATTTAAGTAGCCTATTAACTAAGTATTTGTACAAAGGACCCAAACTGAAGTGTATGTCTGAAAACTACTATCAATACCCACCTACTTGAATTATTATAAATTAATGTTAAAATTTAAAGAAGAAATTAAAGTTTAGTTGAAATAAAGAGCATTAGATGTGTTTATTTAATGCCATGGACTTACTGGACTTTCATGCTAATTAGCTAACAAGGTAGCTAACTAGCTAAATATTTAGATGATAAGTAGCAAGCTAATTTGTATTTGATATTTCCCTCTGAAATACTGTATACAATGCTATTTTGTTCCACGTGGAAAATAAAATGTTTACGGTTATCTGAAACGGGGTTTTATTTTGAAATGCCGTGACAGGAAGTGCGGCTTGTTTCCTGCGTCAGCTTGACTGCAGAGGGTTTCCACAGGCTGTGGGCATCCTCAGACAGGTGGAGGAGAGGAGACGTCCTCGCGCGACACCGAACCGCACCGAGCTTGGACCTGAGGACTGCCGGGCTGCAGGACGAGCGGAGGTGGTGTTCGTGCGCGCTCTGTGCACGGACCCCCCCTCACCCCCCACCCCCAGCAGCTGCTGGATCCACCATGATCCCAGACCCTTAAAACAAAAAAAAACAAAAACATGACGGTCGGGCTGATTTCTCCCATCCCGAGCTCTCGCGCACATGCTCCGTGATGCTTCGGCGAGGACGCAGGGGGGTGTGGGAGATGGGCTGCAGCCGCCGCGGATAAATGAAGCCCGTTTTTGACCCCCCTCCTCCCTGAGACCCGAACCCGTTTCCAACAGCGCCTTCTCGCGCGGCTCGGCCATGGAGAACCCCGCGGCGGCCGAGCCGCACAGCTACGAGGACGTCCAGAAGAGCGGGTACCTCCGCAAGCACAAGTCCATGCACCGGCGCTTCTTCGTGCTGCGCGCGGCCTCGGAGCACGGTCCGGCTCGGCTCGAGTACTACGAGAACGAGAAGAAATTCCGCAGCAAGTCGCCCGTGCCCAAGAAGGTCCTGAGCCTGGAGACGTGCTTCAACATCAACAAGCGCGCGGACTCCAAGAACAAGCACATGATCGTCCTGTACACGCGCAGCGAGAGCTTCGCCGTGGCCGCGGACAGCGAGGAGGTCCAGAACGAGTGGTACCAAGCCATGCTGGACCTCCAGTCCAACTGTAAGACCCGGGGAGGGGGATGGGGGGGCATTCATTTAGGTGTTTGTGCGTCAGGCCCGTACTGCCCAGGAGGCTCGCCTCGCGCATCCCTGACCCCCCACATGCACGTCTGTTGTCAGCATGTGTTGTTTTTATGTGTGTGTGTTTAACGTGAATAAGTGGGTTGTGTTTTGAAGCGGGTGGGGTGGAGGAGGGTGGGGTGGACCATCAGGCTATGGGCGGCGTGCGCTGCTGCCGCGTGTCCATTTATCATCACCATCATCCACCATCATTCTGGTTTCCTTTTTTTTTTTTTTTTTTTGGCTATTAAACGCCGTTTGGAACGCGCTCGCGCATGCAAAAACCTTGGAGATTCGGTGCGCATTCTCGCGCACGCCGTGTGTGTGTGCGCGCGTGTTTTCGCGTGGCGCAGTGGGCATATAGCAACCATCCGAGGGACGCATCACTCGGTGGGAGCCTATCGCGGCGCGCTCCGCCGCAGCCCCGTGCTTTTTGTTCCCCCCCACCCCCGTAGCGCAGCTCCGACCCCCCTCCCTGGAAAATCACGTTTCTGTTGGTTCTCCTCGTGTTTACGCTGCTATGCCTCCTGCGATGGGGAGCGGGAGGAGCCCCGCCACCCCCCCCGCGTGTGGAGTCTGATGGGCTTGCCCAGCTCGTGTTGTTGTGGAACCCTGAGCAGATTAGAGCTCAGACCAGAGCCACAAGGAAACGCTTTCCACATGATGCATTCTTATTGTAGGGGATGCAGTAAAGCGCAGTAATAAGACTGTTTTCTGAACACTATACTGTTTATAGCGGCAATAAATAAAATTGCGTATTTTTATTTGTTTAAATTGTTCCTCACATGCATCATCCCTTGAATGAATGCGTGTCGCCCCTTTTCCACCTTCAAGCCAAAGTTTTGGACTACAACCATTTAATCCAGAGAATGGATGAAACCAGGCAGTCTACGCCATGTTGGGGAATCTGTAGTATTCAGAGGATGAGTTGTGAGTGAATTTCAGCTACCACACCAGTGTTGTGTCAGTCACTGCAACTCAGTCGCCAACTGATTGAGTTAGTGTCATTTATTATTATTATTATTATTATTATTTTTTTTGTGAGCTGTGGTGGCCATCTTTCAGTGGTCATGCTGTCACACACCTTAAGGAGGATGACCGTCTCTTATTGATTGTGGATCCTTCAGTGACTAAAAAGTCCATGTGCTCAGCAGACTCTTCCACAGTCTGCACAGGTGGTCGATGGACATCTGGATCAATCAGCATTGGTTGTTTTCTCTGCTCTCATTTCTCTTTGAGATGTTTGGTTTTTAATTTCTCGAAGCAGTTGATTCCTTGATTAGGGATGTCCTCCAGGTTGGTCTTTCCATGGCACCCTCGTTCCAGATGGTCCAGTTGATTTTTCATGAGGTTCTGCTTCAAAGTGTTTTTGAAGCATTTCTTCTGACCTGTTCTTTTTCTTTTCCCTTGCTGTTTTGGGGAATAAAATATTTGTTTGGGCAGGCGAACTTTGGTCATTTGAGCAAGGTGACCAGCTCATTGAAGTTGGTTTTTGATGACAACAATCATTTGCAGATGTACATTCAGTGATTATTTTCTGAAAGTTGCATCACAATCTGTATATTTTAGATTATATTTTGCTAACAGGCTCACAGGGTTGAGTCCAACAGTTAATGCTAATTAAAAAAATGCATTATAGTGTTTTAATATGTGTCAAGGATGTTGCTCAGCTACTACTACACCAAATTTTAGTTTAATAGTAGTAAAATTGGTGGAGTCGTAGCCATTTTCTGTTGGCTAAGGTCACTGCAGCTGCAATCTTGAATTGGGTTGTCTTAAAAAGGTAATCTGTTGTAAACATACCTGTACATCAAATTATTATTTTCTGAGGGTTTCATTAAAACCTGTTGATTCATGTGATGTTTTTCTAACAGGCAAAAAGTGTTGATGCCAACATTTACTAGCATTTTAAGCAAAATCATGTTGAGTCAAACCAACCCACTAGGAACATAAGCCATGTCTCTTGTGCTGGTCTAAAGCCCGGGTAAATGGTGAGGGTTGTGTCAGGAAGGGCATCCAACATAAAACACTTTTGCCAAAAACTATAATGCAAGTTCATCAGAGCAAAACTATACTGGACTGGTTGAGCAGAAGAAGAAGAGGAAAGTCAAGAATGTAGGACTGAGGGTTGCAACTCTAAATGTGAGGATAATGACAGGCAAAGGTAGAGAGCTGACTGGCATGATGCAGAGAAGGAAGGTAGATGTTTTATGTGTCCAAGAGACCAAGTGGAAGGGCAGCAAGGCCCGCAGCATTGGAGCAGGGTTCAAACTGTTTTACCATGGTGTGGATAGAAAGAAATGGAGTAGGGGTGGTCCTGAAAGAGGAATTGGCAAATAATGTAGTAGAGGTGAAAAGGGTGTTAGAGTGATGTTTGCAGGTAAGTACAAGGTCTGATGCTAAACATAGTCAGTGGTTATGGTCCACAGGTTGGATGTGACATGAAAGAGAAAGATACATTTTGGAAGGATCTGATGAAGTGATAGAAAGTATTCCCAGGGAGGAGAGAGTGGTGATCAGAGCAGACCTGAATGAACATGTTGGTGAAGGAAACAGAGGGAATGAGGAAGTGATGGGTAGGTTTGGTGTCAAGGAAAGAAACCAAGAACATTAGTGGATTTTGCCAAGAGAATGGAAATGGCCAGAGAGCATCGGAGGAGCATCGTGTGTAGAATGACTATTGTGAAGAAGAGAAAAAGAGTGCAATCAGAGAAGACCAAATGGTGGAAGCTGAAGGAAGAATGTTGTGAGAAATTTAGAGAGGATCCATTAAAGCCTCTGGGTGGTAAGAAAGTGCTTCCAGAGGACTGAGCTATTACAGCAACAGTAATTAAAGAGACAGGTAGGAAGGTACTTGGTGTGTCATCTGGACAGAGAATGGGTGATAAAGAAACCTAGTGGTGGAGTAGTGAAATACAGGAACTATTCAAAGAAAGAGGTTATCGAAGAAAAAATAGGATCATGAGAGGACTGAAGAGAGGAGACAGGATTTTAAGCAGATGCAACGTAGAGCAAAGAAAGATGTGGCAATGGAAAAACAAAAGGCATATGATGATTTGTTTGGAGGCTGGTCACTAAAGAGGGTGAGAAGGACTTGTACTAGCTGGTGAGACAGATGGATCAGGCTGGAAAGGATGTGCAGCAGGTTAGGCTTATTAAAGATAAGAATTGTAATGTTCTAACAAGTGAGGAGAGTGTGACAGGATGGAAGGAGTACTTTGAGGAGCTAATCAACAAAGAGAATGAAAGAGAAAGAAGAGTAGAGGTCATAGAAACTGTGGACCAAGAATTGGGAAAGATTAGTGAGGGTAAAGTCCAGAAAGCTCTGAAAAGAATGAAGAATGGGGAGGAAGTAGGACCTGATGACATACCAGTGGAAGTTTGGAAATCTCTTGGAGAGATGGCAGTGAGGTTTTTGACTCAACTATTCAATCAACTATCTGAGGGTGAGAAAATGCCTGAGGAATGGAGGAGAAGTGTGCATGTGCCCATTTTTAAAAACTAGGGTGATGTACATAGTTGTTGCAATTACAGGGGAAATAAGTTGATGAGTCATACAATGAAGATCTGGGAGAGAGTTGTGGAAGCAAGACTTAGATGAGAGGTGATTATCTGTGAGCAGCAGTATGGTTTCATGCCAAGAAAGAGCACCACAAACACCATCTTTGTTTTGACGGTGATGAAGAGTAGAGAGAGTCAGAAAGAACTCCACTGTGTCTTTGTGTATTTAGAAAAAGCATATGACGGTGCAGAGGGAGGAGGTGTGGTATTGCATGAGGAAATCTAGAGTGGCAGAAAAGTATGTTAGACTGGTACAGGACATGTTTGAGACACACTCGTAATTAACGACCAACTGCCATCAGTTGTAGAAAATGAAGGATTTCTTACGATGAAGTTTATCAACTTCTCAGTAAACATTTGAGCTCCGTGGCTTCATCGATGTGTTTTTCTTGTTCAATCCGGGGAGGGCAGCCTGATTTCGGTCAGCTGCTCTCAGCCTGTCCCTCCACCGAGATGGGGACGCAGCTGGCCAGGTCGGGACGCTGTGTTTCGGTTCAGCAAGAGTGGCATCCCGCTGAAGCCCCGGAGCTCGAATGTCCAATATAAAACTAACTTGACTGCAGTCCAAGATATAGTTTACCCTCCAGGAGATATTTATCAGTACAACAGTTGACAATCATAAAAAAGCATATTAATTAAAAATTACAAGAAAACTGTATAAAAAAAGGAAACATAAACGGCTACATTATAAAGCGATGTAAAATACTAAAAGCAGGAACATGTCTGTGTTGGTTTATGCCATGAACTTAGCAGATGTAAAGCTATTTAATATTTTATTGAATTCATTTATTCATTCATTTACAAGAGATAAAATAAAACAAATTCATCAAAAAGAAAACATTGAATGAAAAGAGTGCAGAAAAAAAATCTTATCTCACCCCATTATTTAAAATAATATATAAAATAACTTTAAACAATCACTTAAATTAATCACTTTAATATCCACTTTAAAGCTAGGAATAAAAAAATTTTGTGTTAGCAGAATTTAATTGTAACTTTGAAACTTATCCAACATTAAAAAAACTTATCTCAAGTTGTCTTTTTGGACATGCATGAATATATATGTACTCATTTTACTTGAGAAGAGATTATTACAGCCTCATATAAAATCAATGATGATGATTTCGGAACTGGATCGGTATCGGCCGATATCCAGATTTAAGTATCAGGATCGGATTGGAAGTTAAAAAATGTGGATCCGTGCCAGTCTAGTCGACACACAGCTTTGGATTTGTTCACTCGTCTTTTAACAAGAAAGCTGTAATGTTCCCAAACAGGAGACCACAACGAGATGGCTTGTTCGTTGCCTGCTAGGCTGCTAATGCTACGCGTACTGCAAGCTATGCAACAATTAATGAAACACACTTAGGATCTTTAGTACCGCGGCGCATAATCTTTCATTTATAAAATGTAATAAGTGAAAAATAACCAAAACAGTTCAGTATACCCACATGTACACCACTACCTGTACCTCACCTGTAGCTCAGTCACGGAGTGCAGTAACGTCTCCACTGTTTCGCGGGTCCATTTTGGGTGCTCAGCTTTGTTTATGTTCTTCTCAGAAGTAGAACTTCTTCTGTGTTTTTTTTTTTTTAAGAAGAGTTTACCACTCTGCGGATGTCAGTACTTCTGTTCTGAATAAAAGTCCGCTGCATGTAAATGCTCATCGTGAATGGATTGTGCCCATGTAAACGATACATTTGGATTATTTAATCCGAATACATTTCAATCTGGTCAAACAATTTAATGCATGTAATCATATCTTCTGAGGGTTGTATGTTTGAAAACTAATTGACTTTCTTCTCAGTAAAAGTACAGAAACATTAAAAGCTGCAAGACTGGAAATAACAGCACATTAGACAAACAGATTTGACAGAATCAATGTAAATCTATAATTTATTTTCATATTTAATAATTTATTGAACTACATTGATTCAATAATGGTGCAACCCACCAAAAAGTAAATGTTTTATTTTTATGCAACAATAACGTCTGAAAAATATAAGCCTAGAAGAATACACTGCAGTTGGAAAAGCTGCACACTTTGTAAACACATCGTCCAACTAATAAATCTATTAAAACTCTCAGTAAGAACAAAACATAAACTATATTATTTTGTTGTCTCGACTCATCTCATATCCTTGAGGAGTTTCATCTCTGCTCGTTCACGTTGTGAGAGACGCACACAGATCGTACTGACTCCAACAAAAGGCCTGGCAGGTGGCTCGCCTGCGTGGCCTTGTGTAACCCCCCCCCCCACCATCCCCCACATCCTCCTTCCTTTCTCCTCTGTCATTTGTTTATCTAAGGTCCAGGTCATGTGATGTCATCACCTGGAACTGTCAGGTGAGGAAAGGAAAACAAGAGTGTGGAAGTTCTGCTCCAGCAGCACAATCTAATCACCTCACAGAAACTAAACTGAAAATGTGTTTGTTTTATGGGTTTCACTACACACACTAAATTATTGCCCCCAGCTCCATGTCCAAAACATGTTTCCATATTTGTTTTCTTTTGATATTTACTGCATTGTTTTTAGTCCACCTTGAGTCGCTGTGTTGTCTTTATTGAACATCATCACCTGTTTGCCCAACTTTAAAGAGGGGACATGGCTTGAAAAACAACCACCGACTCCGTTAAAGAGGGACTTACCCCATGGTGAAACGGTAGCTCCGCCCCGAGACAAGATTTAAAAACTGCAAAGTGGGCGTACCGAGAAACACCAACGAAAGGAGGGGGAGGTGGAATCACAAGAGTAAGCTAATAATAAATATACCGCCAACCCGGAAATGATGGCGATCAAATCCCACAATGCTAATGCTAATGCTATGGT
>JARVGV010000350.1:28494475-28506444 GCA_031762435.1 Hypsolebias longignatus | reverse complement strand
CTGGTCTCAGAATTTCATTAGGCCTGGTACCAGCACAATGCATCAGATTTACTGCCTCTTATATTTATCTTTTATACATGGTGAAGAGTGGTGAGACTGTTAACAATTTGAATACATAAATGTGTATTTTATGCAACTGCAGCCATTGGATTACAAGCTAATTCGGTACAAAAAAAATATTGACAGATGTCAGTTAATACTTTCAATATGCATAATTCATGAAATTATAAACTAGAAAAAACTGAACCGAGCTAAAAGGGTCTCAAAACGACTCTCACGTGCACACACAGTTTAGCTCCGTAAACCTTACACTACTGATTTCATAGTTGGTAAATTAAACTCTCCTAAACTTTTACAAAGCTACTTACAAGACTTACATACATCTACCTATGATAAGTTTTTTGTTTTGATCTGCATAGTTTCAGCTTTCTCGTGCATCCTTACAATACATGTAATCTCTAAAGAAAATTAACAGATTTTTTACCATCACACATATTAATGACATTCAGCAGTTTTTGGTATCTTTGCTTTTCTTTTGTACACACTTCAAACAACCACGGTTTTCAAACTGCCAGTCACTTTTTTCAAAATAAAAATTACAACTATAAATGCTGTAGCTAAGTCTTTGGAAAACATCAAACCTAAAGGTAAAAAAAGTTATGAACAGTAATGACAAGGCGTTCAAGATAAGGCCTGGTACATGCCTGCTAAACTTTCTAGTTAACAATAAAACTTGAGAATCAAGAACTAAAGAATTGTACAGTATACTACTGTATAATTATCATCAGTGTACCGTATGTTATACAGTATTTAATATCCAGGTATGTTTATGTAGTTTATTTCACTGATTGTTTCTTTGTGTGGCAGCAAATAAAAGATTTTTAAAGGTTTATTCTTTTTTTATTCGCTCAATTTAAACACACCTAGAAGCAAAATTTCATACAAAATCAATTTATTTTAGGGTAAAAAAAAAATTCAGTTAGAATATATAGTGAAACACTGAGATCTCATAGATTGACCAGCTTTCACTTGGCATCAAGATATTTACAAAATCTGTCCATGTTTGCTCTTCATCATCAAGAGTTCACGTTGCTCTTCATCCCACTCCAGAGTTTGAGGTTCAATCCAGACAGATGAGCTTTTTGACGAGGATCTACACCTGTACAGGTATCAGTGAGGTGACTGAGTGCTCGCTCCAGGAGACTCGGATCGCTCGAGTTTGATACTCCCATCCAGCGAAGCTGAGGAAATTGAGGTTGATAACACGGAGCTCTTCGTCTCCAAAGAGGAGGAGGCAGACGAGGGCAGAGACACGACTATGTACTTCTGCATGGGGCGAGAGGTCGTGAGTCCAGGAGCGCCACCAGACTCCAGTTTAACCAAGGGTTGTAACGTGGAGGTGGCGCTGGGAACAGTGCTGGTTACCGGCGAAGCTGACTGGGAAGAGCTGAGGGTGATGACCTAAAGAAAGGACAGAAAAAGATTTAAGTGTTTGTATATACATTTATATAATTTTTTTTTGAAAAAGACTAAAGTCAACATGGATTTACCTGCTGCGTTGAGGCGGCTCCTGCACTGGTACCCATGACGATATACTTGGTTGCCGGGGGAGACGGCTGTGATGGCGTACCTGGCCTTGGGGACATGAGGGTGAGGGAGCTCGGAACCTTAATGATACTGGGAGTGCGAGGGCCCCCTGACCCACTTAGTCCACTTTGTGAGACTGAAAGTGTGGGACGAGGCTGCAAGAACAACAACATTACTCAATTCAAATCACATAAAATTACGCGTTAGATCATCTTTATTTAATTAGAGCAAATTAACTGATTTGCATTAAAGCAGAACTCAGCGTACCTGTGTGATTGTTAATGTGGTTCTGTTGACTTGTTGAGCCTGCAGCGCTGCCTGCGTTCTGGCCTTTATAACGTGGGAGCACAACATGGTTCCAAGGTAGCCGTAGTCTGTCCGGTACTGCTCCACGTTGTCGGGCTGAGGTCGTACCTTGGCAATGACACTCGCACAGTGTTTCTGTGAAAACGTAACAAAGCAGTTCGTACAACTTTTAAAGCAGTTATTGTGTGAGTCTGGAACTATTAAAAGCCCCTTTCACAAAACCTCCAGGGTGGGAGGGGCCTCTGCTGCTGGTATGTCTCAGAGCTGCCAGGTGAGGTAGCAGCAGATTGCAGCGATTAAAAGTCGCACATCAGACACACAAGATCCAGTCCTGGAAACGGGATCTGATCCTGTCATTAGAAGTTTGTGTCGTCTTTTATTCCTCCAAAACTGCACAACTTCTTTATTTCTCCACTAATTTAAACAAAACTGGTATTATTGTATTTTCTTACCAGTTTTTAACTGCATCCAATAAAAAGAGCTTTAATCCAATTTAGAAACTTCTTCCTGAAACATTGCAGCAACATATGAAAAGAAAAGCCGACATCAGGACTAGAGGAGTTTATGCGTGGGCTCAACGTGCTCCACATCAACCTGGCTGAGTTCAGCTCCTCGCCTCATAATTCTGTGATGCCAGCTGCATTAACCAAAGCTCACATATTTGCAGAACACGACTGGTTTTAATGAGTTCTGAACGATCAGCTTGCAGAGGGACTTTTTTTTTTTTTGGTGAAAGAGGCTTTAGTTTATATTCTGCCTTATGAATGGCGTATGAGATCAACTTTTATTACCAATAAGAGACTTTGAACGTGTTCAGCTCCTATCTTGTCAATGTTGGAGACGACAGGTCCTTCCATCACGGCTTTGATGCGAGCTCCCTCTACAGAAAGCCGAGGAAGGATCAGCGTCTTTATCACCTACAGACAAAAAGAAGAAGTTAGTGCTTTGGGTTGACCTTCTTTTGCTTAGTGAGGCACTTTTCAGATAACTAGCAAATAAACTTGGCAGCATCCAAAGACAACTGAACTAGTTCTTTTTATTTATTTTACTGATGAGGACGTTTCACTTTTGACCTTTATAATCTCTCATACTCTTGTACTATTCATTCATTCAACCTTTATTTATACAGGTTAGTCTCACTGAGCCTCAAGGACTCATTTACAGATACATTTATAGATACTCCGTCCTCCAGAGAAAGCTCCAGGCATCACATCTTCAAGTATCAAAAAGAAAATGTCCAGCTGCCTTTGATTCAGTTTCTTAGAATCTGCTCCCAAATGTGATTTAGGAGGAAGAGGAATAATTTTATTTGACAACAAACAGAGGAAAAAAAAAACTGCAAGAGCTAGAAATGTGTGTTAAACACAAAAGACGCTTTACCACAAAGCACATACTGTACTTTTTTTTTTTTTGACAAAACCCTCCTCAAGTAAACATCAATCTTTTCACAACTTACTTTTTTTAACCTTGTCCTAAAAGTGCAAACAAAAAAAGTCTGAAGAAAGTTTTCTATTATTTACCAAAGAACTCAAAAAAGTGAAAAAAGTGCTGCACTCACGTCAGCTCCAAGTTCAGCGAGGCCAGCGATGCAGCCGTATCGTGTCGTCCACTGGGTTTTATCATCCAACAGACTCTGAAAACATAAATAAATAATCTGTTTTAGTAGGTGCAGTAAAAACATAAATAAATAAAAAAAAGAGTTATTACTGCAGATTTATGAGATCAGAGACCAGAATTAATAGTCTAAACTTAAACTTCTCAGAACCAAAAACTAATCATTTCCATAGATTTTCTGTCTCAGCACAAAGAAAATGTTTATTTATGTTTAAAGGAATCACTTCAAAGTTTCTCACAGCCCAAAAGAACCCACCTTAGTAAGAGTTTTGGTAATACGTGACTGAATGTTGTTGGTGGTAGTGCTGAATGTTTTACAACTTTGGGCCATCAGGCGAGCAGCAAAGTCTCGTAAAGCCCAGTGGTTGTCCACATCTGGCCGTAAACACAGCTGCTTACTCACAATACAGGTGACCACAGCTGGGATGAGCTCATGCAGCTACAAATAAAATAACAACATTGCTCAGTTAGAATCATATATAAGAGCGTAGCCATTCTTTATTAGATACAGGTCTTTACTCACATATTTTTCCAAATACAGAGTGGGATTGTCCATTAGAGCTTTGACCATCCGCATGAGATAAATCAGAAGAGCCAAGTTGTTCTGCACCACATTTACACGGACCTGCAGGGACAGCAAAGTCAGCACTTTTAGATGAGAAAAGATATGGACTTTTAGAGTGAAGTGAGACACGTTTTGAAAGGTAAGAAGAGGTTGGAAACTTTCTTACTCCTTCAGAAATAAATGTACTGAATCTTGGAAGCATCTGATACAATCCAGGATCAGTGGCAATGCTCTGTAAGGCTTCCTGCATGAAACAGAAAACATTTATTCAACCACAACCACAAAGGCAGCAAGATGAAAAGCTTTTCACTAAAAAAGACTCAACTCAGTTAGTACCAACTACTTCCTCCCAGTGGTAATAAAGCCACCTGAGTATGCGTAGTATACAAACACTGTAAAGTTTCTCAATGGACTGAGATTCAATATTACAAGAAAATACACATTTTTTCTGTATTTATGACCAAGTGACCAGTGAAAACCAGTTGATTTTTGTGTGCAGATGTATTCTAGGCTGTGCACACTGTTTCATTGCCCTCCTCCACTCACTTCATATCTACTTTGGCACAGATAAAACTTTTTTTATTTATTAAATGGTTAGTATTTATCATCTGTATGGCTTTTAGATGGAGCTTCTAACAGAGGCAAACTCCTGAGCTGTTGTCAAAATACAACTTCTGAGCCCTTGAAATGGTTTGGAGATTTAACTAAACTGAACAAGTGACAACTCTGTGTGACTAATTTTCTCTAAAAATAATCAGTTTTTCTGAATGCGTTCAAAACGCATACTACGAGACTGAACCTCAGAGAAAATTGACAACTTCCACAAACATCACAAGATGTTTTAGAGACTCTCTTGAGAATGCTGTTCAACTAGGTAGTCTGCAACTGTTGCAACGCTGTGAAATACGACCTGAGCAACATTTTCTTTAACATGTATCAGGAAAAAAAAAGGTTAAATCATTTTTATCTACCTGGATGACTGAGCTTACAAACCCTTTTATTTATCAGAAAGCCACAGTAATAGAAAACAGGTGAGACTTACCGCTCTCTTGGCTTCACAGGAGCCGACGCATGCTTCTGTGATCTCCTTGTAGTAGAGTTGCTGTTCTACAGAAAGCTCGTGAGTGCTGCGTGGTTTCAACCTGATGAGTCCCTTCTCCTTTCCTGAAAGAATAACACAACGTTGAGATTCAGTTTATTTACAGCAGCACATTTTAATGGGAAGGTTTATGGCAAGACTAAAAAAACAAAGTTGGACGTCATGAGTTAAAAACAGTTAAAATATCTTAAAATACTTACCTTTGCCATCAGGGGTTGTGTTCTGACCTTTGCCCTGAATTGCACCTTTCTCCTCCTGCCCAGGTTTGACAGCCTTAAGGGGCTCTGTGGATTCAGTCTTTTGTTGTTCTTTTGATGCTGAAAAATTGTCAACAAAATTAATGGTGAATGGACTGCACTTATATAGCACCTTGTTATCTAATCAAGACACTCAAAGCACTTTACACTACAGTCTGTGCCCTCATTTACCCATTCATACAGCACTCTACTAGATCTCTACAAAGCTAATTGAACAAATCATTCAAAAGAGACTAATCAGTACTTTTAGATCACATTCATACACTGATGGGACACACGTTAGAGGCAGTGAGGGGTTCAGTGTCTTGCCCAGGGACACTTGAACATGTGACTGCTGGTGGTCTTGAACCCCCAACTCTCCTGTTGGAGGACAACTGTTCTAAATATTCAGCCACAGCTGCCCCTGAATTTTTTTTTTCCAAAGTGTCTTTCACATTTTGAACTTTGTTTTGGTTTTAAGATAAAGAAAAGTTAAAACAAAACTAACCTGGTGGTGGATTTTCTGGAATTGATGGCTGCATTCCTTCAATACTTAACCAGTGAGCTGCAGATTAATAAAAAAATAATAATTCACTTAGACCCTTCAATTTAATGGTGAAAAACATCATGTAGTTTTGATAATTGGTGGTACCTTTAAGAGAAACATCTAGAGGAACTCTTGGAAGAGGCGTGTTTATAATGTCGCTGAGGTCGACCTCCTTTTCCTCGTAAAAATGAAGCTCCCTTCCGCCGCCGCTCGCAAAGCGAAAGGGGATAAACTCCTGCGACTGGAACCCATACAGGGGCTAAACAAAAAAAATAATAAAAAAGAACATATTTAAAATAGAACTAAAATCCATCAAGTGACTCAAACCAAAACCACATGCACAGAAAAATAGCACATCAACCCGTACCTCCACATTTTTTAGTTTGAGAGCGTTGTCGATGTCGCTGGTGGTTAATTTCCGTCGTTTTCCGTGATGCATAAATTTTAGCGCATCCTATGTAAGATGGGGGGGGGGGGGTGGCATCAAACGTCATTCAAAGGCAATTACATTTATATTCAATTTGACAAAACCTCACTTACCTGTGCAATTTCTTTGATTCTGTAGCTGACCTCCTCACTGAGGGCTACGCAGCTGTCCTCCTGTAACTGCCCGACGCCGACAGACTCTGCCATGGCTTTCATCGACTCCGTGGGCAGGACGACAGAACACTGCTTCTGCCGGCGTTCCTCCGCCATGGCTGGTGTAACAAAACAGAACATCAGGACACTGCTTTTTACTTTGCATTAATTCCAAGTCTCTCTTGTAAATCAGTCCTCGTGGCACAGTGGGACTAACCTGTTTAAATAAAGATTGAATGAATGAATGATTGAATTTATAACAGAACATATAGAGCTTAAAATATACTAAGCCATGAAGAAAATAAACTATGGTATTACAACATAATACTGACAGCAAGGCATGGCACTATTTTTGTAATCTGTGCCATAACCTTCTAGCATATATTTATTCTGCTTAAAGTGCATTCTTCACCTACTGACGGTCCTTTAACTCCAGTTCATTTGTGTCAAAGACTGTAGCTTCCTGAAGCTCACTTCTTTATTTGTCCAAAACATGGTACAGCTTTTACTCCAGAGAAACGTATGAGGTTAAATCACGCCGCAGCAGCAAGTACAAGATTTCCTTTGCTTATACTGTACAGTATTAGAAACATGGCACTAAAAGAGGAACTTCTCACGTGAAGCATTTCATTGTGAAACTAAAAACAATCAGAAGAAGTATTTTGATAACTTGTCTAACGCCTCTAAATAGCACCAAGTAGACAATAAAAACCTGAAAAAGCAGAATATTTCCACAATGAAGTAAAACAACACAGTCCTGACAGATACTGGTCAGACGGTGCATGCCACAAACACACACACACACACAAAAAAAAAAAAAACTACAAGAAAAAGACCAACTAATAAAGTCAACATTATATTTTTGGACGTTGTTATCACAGTTGGTGAGAAGTTAAACACTGATGCTCATCCAGCCGAATATGGCAAACTTTTTCCACATAAACAGACAAGGATTTCTACAATTAGCCCAGTTATCTAATTAAAATAACCACTTGTATCTCTCCTGAAGGTACAATTAAATCAACTTGAACAACTTCACATGAACACGGACGTTTTGAATGATCAAATTAGACGCGATTTAGTCTGATAATGCATCACGAGAAGACCGAAAAGATAACATTTATTTACGGTTACTTAAAAACACTTCTTGCATGTAAACACACGGAGCTCCGTGAAAGCGGGTAAAGCACTTTTTTTGACAAGTAACTCACAGTGTGCGGCACCAAACGTATAGACACGGAAAAATGCCAGAACTTTCAAACAAAAAAGGGTGCCCTAATTTTAAAGCTCTTACAGGCTGCTCATATATTTAATAATAACTAACGTTTGCGCTAAATGTGATGCCTGTTAGCTCCTATGCTAATAATGTAGCTTCCATTGACGGTTTTTTTTTCTAACCTGAGTGAAGTTCTCCTTCTCCTTTTCGGATGAAGCAGGAAAATTAAACGAAAACAAAATGTTAATTTTTACAACAAGACTGATGTTGCAGAGTTATTTCTCTTGTGATAATATCCATCTTTCAACGTGAAAGGCTGACTTGATCAAGGACTGCAGCTGAGACATCCGTTCCTGAATTAGCGCTTACGCTCTGTCGCCATTTTGAGTCACGTTCTCTGTTATAATATCGCGAGATTACGTTGACAGCTCCATTTGTACACTCCACCGCTAGCAATTGCATTTTTATTCACCTAAATGAACACCGATTTTTTTTTAAGAATAAATGCTTTGTCTGATTGTCTTAATTGGTAAAACTTAGCACAAATAACGTTAAAAGACAGTTTCTCTATAAAGACCGCCACTAAACTCATCGCGTTCTCTGCTAGGTGTTGTGCTCATAAATGCACCCCTGCAGGGAAATCCATCCCACGTCGTTGGAAACGTATTTTTAACAATTTATTCAATAAAGCCAGAGGTGTCAAACGGTCCTGTATTTTTGATACTTTAAAGATAATGTGTGTGCAGCTATTATAATTTCCAGGTCTCTCTTGTAAATGAGTCCTCGAGGCTCAATGAGATTAACCTGCCTAAAGGTTGAATGAATGTACAGAAGGTGCAGCGAGAAGCATAAGTAACAAATTGCTATTTAGAATACAAATCGTCGTACTATTGTCAGACATAAAAAGCACCTCGTACAGATAAATAAACATATTAAAATGAAACGTGTTCAGAAGTTTTCAGGTGGATAAACAGACTTCCGGCTCGATGCCGGTGTTACACCATATTCTGTGACCACCGTACATTGTGACCGTAGAGGGCACTGTCGCATTTTACACCATAACTTTGCAATATCTGATAAACCGTAATATTCTGTAACCGTTTATATTTTCATAATACTAATGATATTAGTGTTCAGATGTTACTTTTTATTTCTTAGAGCAAGTAAAGAGTCAGCAGAAACAGTGTGACTCAAGTATTTAATGTTTTTATATAAGTTACAGTGTGGTCACAATATCTGATATAAGTGCTATCATATTCTGTGACCATCTATATTTCCACAATAATCATGATATTAGTGATCAGATTTTACTTTTTATTGTTAGGAGGAAGAAGAGAGTCAGCCTCCTTCCTCCAAATAAAAATTAACATCTGCCCACTAAAATCATGAAAGTACTCGAGGCTCGATGACATTAACCTGCCTAAATAAAGGTTGAATGAATTATGATAGTGTTTATAAGGTATTGCAAAGTACAGTACAGTACAATGTAAAAATGCAGCAGCGCCCCCTACGATCACAATATATAGTGGTCACAGAATATGGTGTAACACCGGAACAATTGTCACAGTCAACTTTTCCGGTGGGGTGGCTTAAAGTGTGGTACCAACAGAAAACGTCGTAACGAAAAAGGGCAAAACAAAAGACGAAAATGTACCGGCTTTTATCCCGGACCGCGTGTGTCGCGCGGAATCATTCAGTCTGCGTTCACGAGCTGTGCCAGGCTAAATGTAAAAAGGCGTCCAGGTGAGTCTGGGGACGACCCGAGAAAGAAATTAGGACCTTCAGAGAAACATGGCTGCCACTTCGATGTGTTACAGGACAGCCAGGTTGAAGCTGGATATTAGATAGTTCGGGCTTTACTAACATTTATGAGAGGACTTAAACTTTAAATGGATGTTACTTACCTGCATTATGAGGAGAGACGAATTTAAATCACGTTTTATGTTACTGTTTCCAAGGCAACTGCCATATAACGTGATTTGTGTCCGTATAGAAACATCAATTTTCATTAGACTTGTAAAGTGAAACATCTCTACCAGCACAATATGTATTTATTTACTCTGATTAATCAATTTTATAATAATAATTTACACTTTTCACCCCTTCTGATTAAGTAATGCTGTTTTCCTCCCAACTTAGGACTTTTAATGAAACTGGAGTCAACGCTCTCTGCACAAGTTCATTCAGACTCTGCGAAAAGAAAGACCCTCCTGGTCGAGGTGAGACAACAGAGGCGGAGAGAGAAATTAGTCAGGCGAAGAAGGGCGAACAACAAGTGGAGCCGGCGGTGTTGAAGGAAGACGACGGACAAACCATTCCTCAGGAAGCTGGGGTTGAAGCCGAACAGGTCTGGTCAGAGCCGAGACAAGTCAATGCTGCTAAAAGTGGAAAGGAAAACCTCCTGGACCTCCTCAAAGCCATGAAAGTGGAAGTTACCAGTAAAAGAAAGCTGAAAAACCTGAATCAAAGTGTTGGGTTCGATGGACAAAATCAGTCCAAGCCAAATGCGATGAAGAGTTTGTTTCAAAACTCCACAGAGGAGGCGTCACAAAGGTGAGAAAACACGGGAAAGTTTAGTCTTGTTAAAGTTTGTGCTTCTTGTGTTTCACTCCGCTTGTGCTGTGTTACGCCTCAAAACGACCTCATTCTTTTGTTTCGTTCGTGGAAACTTTCCTCCACTTTGCAGAGCGTATCTGAAGCTCACTTTGCTTTGTGTTTTTAGCGAGTCTTTGGATCCCGATTTGGTTGCAGCAGCGTCCGCCGCCGCCTCCACTCTTCCTAACAGCCGCCAGGCGGAGTCGGAGCTGCTGCAGCTGCTGAAGCAGATGCAGCAGCACAAAGTCCTCCCCGAGGCTCAGGAAAAAGGCAACGCCAACAACATCGGGTACGTTTGCTACATACTGTCTGTGTGCATAGATTATGTACCGCTGCTGAAAGTTGAGCAGTTATGAGTTTACAGTAAGTACAGCACAGAGCTCGTGTGTGTCATCTGTCATGTTAGCAAAATATCTCAATTTTCATCAAAACGTGACTGCAGTCTGAATGGTCATGTCGCATTTCATCTGACTTTTAAGTCAGTGAGGTGGGTGTAAGCGGGTCGATCCAAGTACTGATGACGTCATTACCAACGTCGTGCAGCTCAAATCTTAAAACTCTACACATCTTCAGCTACAGAACAGAAATAAATTAGCTTCGTCTTTTTCAATTTCCATTTCCTGGGTGACTGAGAAGCTACAGCAACATTTGATACTGACTTTAGTGTCGGACCGTATCGATGCCAGCGTGACGGGATCGACACTTGAGTTTGTTTCAACTTTCAGTAAGTTACTTTCCTTACAAATGTGCAATTCTGCCCCGGAGGAGCCGTCAAGAGGACAGAGTAAATGTGAACACTGGGCCAAACGAGCCTGTCGGATAATGGTTTAATCGGTTTCGACTGCACAGACTTCAGGCGAGCGCTGCGTGTGACGGCACGTCGTCTCCTGCGAGTTGCTAATGTGAACGACCGCACACAAAAAAAAAATCAGGACTGAAAGTTGAGGCCTGCAGCGTGAGCGAACCCCTGCATGAAGGGCGGCAGGCGGTTCACGTGGCTTTACTGTGTGAGTGTTTATGAAGCATTCACACTGTTCAGAGTTCCACTTCTAAATTCTTCCGTACATTTTTCGGCATCGTTCACGTCCTACAGTTTTTGTGCTATTTCAACAAATCATGAATCAAAACATTGAGCGCTTTCAGGAAAATCCTGCAAGGACTTTTGGCATTGGTGCAACGTTAGCTTTTTGAAATATTTAGTATTTTCTGCCACTTTTTTTTCTCATATCAAATGAATTGAGCTCATTTTACCTCCTTCAAATCTTTAGATGTGTTTACAACTTTTTGCTGCTCCTTTCACATTTTGTTCTGGTTCCAGCTAATTTCAGCTGTTTTTTTTTCAGCTGTTTTGTGCTTGTTTCACATTTGTTCTGCTATCTACAATATTTTTTGTGCTTCTTCAAACGTCTTTCTGCTACTTTCAGCTTGTTGTACTTCTTTCTGCTGATTTCTGCAAGTTTCAGCTTTTTCTGCTATTTCAGCTACTATATTTACCTGTTTTAATCTAACTTTAGCGTTTTCAGCTAATGCCATTTTTTAGCTCATTTCAAGGTCCACTGACATGAAATTTGAACTTTGCATAAAATGGCACAACATATATATCTTGTCTGATTGAACTATGTTCG
>JARVGV010000350.1:28460844-28475862 GCA_031762435.1 Hypsolebias longignatus | reverse complement strand
ATTTTAAAACATTGTAATTGATAAAATTCGTAAAATCCAAAATGTTAAATTTAGATAAAATATGACAATGATGGAATTATTGCTGAAGATTTTGCTGAAAAACAGCTGAGATTAGCTAAAAACGTTCTGAAATGTAGCTGAAATGGAAGAACAAGCCTAAGTTAGCAGAAGAAAGCAGAAGGAACACAAATTTGCTGAATTTGATTTTTAAATAAGCATAAATTAGCACAAAAATTAGTAAATAAACTAAAAAAGCTAAAATCTGAAGAAAAGAAAAAAGGCTGAAAAGGCAGGATGAAGCTCAAAATACCAGAAGAAAGTGGAGAGAGCACAATTGTGCCCAATTAGGTTTAAAGAAGCAGAAAAGAGCATAAAAATTTAGAAATAATCTGAAATAAAAAACAAAATTTACACCGAATAACTGAATAGTAGCTAAGAAGCTTAAATTACCAGAAGGAAGTGGAGAGAGCATATTTTTGCTGAATTAGGCTGAAAAAAGGTGAAATGAGTACTAAAAATGTGGATTTAGTTGAAAATGATGAAATTAGCATAAAATAGCTAAATAGTAGATGAAATAGCAGAAAAAACAAACTAGCAGTAATAAGCTGAAAGGAGCACAAAACAGCTGGAATTACATGAAAAATTGTTTAAATTTGCAGAAGGAAGCTGAAAGCAGCTGAAGCAGAACAAAATGTGAAGGAGCAGTAAAAGGTTGTAAACACATCTAAAGATGTGAAGGATGGACAATGAGCTCCATTCATTTTCTATGAGGAGGAAAAAGTGGCAGAAAAGGCAAAATATTTCAAAAAGCTAAAGTTGCACCAATACCAAAAGTCCTGACACCCTTTTCCTGAGCGAGCTGAACATTTTGATGCATGATTTGTTGAAACAGAACAAAAATTGTGGAAGGAGAAAAATTCTGAAAAACGTATGGAATAAAAACGGATCTCAAGAGTGTGAATGCGTCATGAACGTTCACACTGTTGTGATCCGTCTGTGATACGGACATGAGCAGCAGCTGATGAACTTTGATGAATCTCTGCTGAGCAGCGTTCTTCTGCAGAACTCCAGCCTTTGTGTTCCTGTCAGATAAAACGCTTCTCGTCTTCCTCCACCCAGAACTCCATCAGACACAACCTGTCCCTGCACAGCCGCTTCGTGCGCATCCAGAACGAGGGGACGGGGAAGAGCTCCTGGTGGATGCTGAACCCGGACGGAGGAAAGAGCGGAAAGTCGCCCCGCCGCCGAGCTGCCTCCATGGACAACAACAACAAGTTTGTGAAGAGCCGAGGACGGGCCACGAAGAAGAAGGTACGAGGAGGTCATCCAACAGGATGCCTCCTCAATGAGTCACAGTGTACTCTAGTACTAGTACTCTAAATACTTCTGTGTAGCCATTCAAATCTTCAAATACTGCTCTCATTCAAAAGATAGGTGCTATGACAGTTTTAGTTCTTGTATTTTTCAAAATGTTTAATTTATCATTTTCTTCATAGAAAAACACTGAAATGTCTTTAATTCCTTTAGAATCTGCTTCAGCAATTGCTACTTGTAGCATTCAGCAACTGTTCTGCTACATTTTGTTTCTAGTAGACCTTTTGATACTTTTAGTGACCCTTTTGCTACTTTAGCCTTTAGCTGCTATTTTTCCACTTTATCTTTTAGCTTGTAGTTTTTGCTAGTACTGTATTTTATTAATTTTAACTTTTAGCTTGGATTTTTTTACATTTAAGTTTTAATATACTTATTATAAGTATAATTAATAATAATAATAATTAATTATTAATATATTATTATTATATGCTATTTTTAAGCTTTTAGCTACTCTTTAGCTACTTTTCGTTTGCTGCTTTAGCTTTAAGTTAGCTTTGTTGCTACTTTTAGCTACTGTTTTGCTACTTTAGCTATTATTCAACCTTTTACTACTTTTAGCTTGTAGTTGTACTATTGCAACTTTTAGCTGGCCTTTTGCCACATTCAGCTTTTAGAAAACCTTTACTAGTTTTTTTCTAGTATTATGGTAATTTTAACTTTTAGTTATTAGCATTTTGTTACATTTGGGTTTTAGATATACTTTTGCTATTTCTAAGCCTTTAGCTAGACTTTTGCTACTTTTGGCTACTGTTTGCTTCTTTAGCTTTTAGCACACCTTTCGCTACTTGTGGCTTCAAGTTACATTTTTGCTACTTTTAGCTAGTCTTTTGCTACTTTTAGCATTTTGCTAGTGTTTGGTTCATTTTTAACTTTTAGCTAGCATTTTGTTACATTTGGCTCTTAAATAACTTTTATATTTAGCTTTTAGCTAACCTTTTGCTACTGTTAGCTTCCCTATTTGCCTACTTTTAGCATTTACATTTTAGCATTCAATTTCTTTTAGCTAACCTTTTGTTGCATTTAGCTTCTAACCATCTTTTGGGTATTTTAGCTTTCATCTACAGTTTTGCTACATTTGGCTTTTTTGTTGTTAGCTTTAAGCTTACTTTGATCTGAACTCAGTTTCGGCTTCTTCAGCTCTCAGCATTCACACATTTTTGATGTAAACAAAAATGTAATTTTTTTTTAGTTTTATTTCTCTTGAACCTGAATTTATTTAAAAATGTGTTGGTTTTGTTGGAGTTCTTATGTTTTTTTTATTTGTAGATGTCTTTACAAGAAGAAGCTGAGGGGGGAGCAGGGAGTCCCAGTTCCCAGTACTGGCTGGGGAGTCCAAACTCCCACAGCAACGAGGACTTTGAAGCGTGGAGTTCCTTCAGAACCCGGACCAGTTCTGACGCCAGCACTCTGAGTGGACGCCGGTCTCCTTTCCCTTCAGAACAAGAGGATCTCGTGGAGTCTGATGGGCTCATGATGTATCCCGGAACCTCGGGGCCCAAGAAGACCTCCGCCCTGCCCAGCCTCTCGGAGGTGGCTGGATCCATGGGCCGATGCGTGTCAGAACACGTGATGGAGAGTTTGCTGGACAACCTGCACCTGCTCTCTCCTAAAGCCCCCCAGCTGGGCTCGGACCCCTCGCAGTCCTCTAACGCTGCCATCCTCCAGACTAGCTCCTACGGCTCCACAGGTTTGAGCCAGGACTACTCAAAGTGCACGTACGGCCAGGTGAGGTTGGCCCTCCCAGAGACCAAGCCCGGGTTTGGAGGTTACGAGACCCAGTACGTCTCTCCTGCAGGCCTCCTTCAAGAACTGCTGACCACAGACGCAGACACCAGCAGGAACCTCATGTCCTCTAACGACACTCGGGGGTCTGACATTGGGAGGACAAACTGCCTAATGTCCACCTACTGTGGTCCAAGTCACATGGGGCATAAACTGACCGGCCCCCCTCAGAGTCATCCAGGTCTTCATGGAAGTCCACCATCTTTACACAGCCAGGTCCCTGCTGCCTCACGAGATCTCAACATCTGTGACATGATACCTCTGACCAGTCTAACTAGTCTTTCAGGGGCCTCTCAACGAGTCACCGGACTCGGACCTCCAGCGCACGCTAACGGTTTCCCAGCAGGCTTCAACTACAGGGACCTGAACTCAGTTTACACCCATCATCATCATCATCACCATCAGGAGCGGCTGCCCAGTGACCTGGACAACATGTCCATCGAGAGGTTTGACTGTGACATGGACTCTGTCCTCCATGACACCCTCATGGATGGAGGGGGGCTGGACTTCAACTTTGACCCTGCAGCTGGACCTCGTGGGTTTTCCAAGAGGGTAAAGACAACCACGCACAACTGGGTGTCAGGTTGAAAACCGTCTAGTTATACGTCCAACATGACAACATCTCTCCATTATTCACCTTTTATTCTGGTAAAAAAAATATATAAAAACTCACATGTACAGCTCTGCTCAGGACAAACATAAATCATGACTAAACGCAAAGAGAAGAAAAATGTAATTACATCCTGTTATGGAAGTTACAAAAAGATTTTAGACAATGGAAACCTGCACACTTGGAAGGTCTCATGGGGAAAAAAATCTACCAAGCATTTATTTTTATTAGTGTTTTTATTTACAATATTTATTTTTGTCACTGTCAGTAAACACGATTGTTATGAAGTTTAGAAACATTTCTATTTTTTATTTTTTTTATTTTGTCAGATTTGTTGAACCTCATAGTAACTTTACTGCCCTCTAGTGTTCCTTAGGGGAAAATCAATCATAGGAAAATCGCATTATAAATGCATTTTCTGATCCCATGAATATTGTATTGTAAAATAATGCATTCCTTTCAGTTATTTATTTTTACTTCTATCTCTATACTTCTGTTATGTGCCGTTAACTAAAGTGGTCAGTTTTTGCCCTAAGGAATGCTGTTATGAAGTCAAAAGACCTTCTGAGGGTTAATTATGACCAAAATAAAATATGTGAAAACTCAACAAGAAAACAACTGTTTCAGCAGTCGGTGAATATTTGTGGGACGATCCAGATGTTAGTTGGGTTTGGGTGTCCAATATATTGAAAAGCATCAGAAAATGTTGATCGTGTTGAAAATATAATTAAATATTTTAATTATGCTTGATAATAATCTTAGAAATAAAAATGTAGCCCAGAGGAATGGGCCAGTTCGAGATTCACACAGTTTGGTAACCGTGCTCTAAAATATTTTAAAATAATTTAGTTAAAATACCACAGTTTCAGTTTTAAATCTACATTTTAAACCCTAAATAAAAAAAATAAATAAAGTATCACATGAACTTAAACATGTCGTGCAGCCACTAATGTGTAATAGTTTTCATTTTGGCGCAGGATTACACCAGAGAGTGAAAACAACTGGATGTGTTGACAGGAACTCCATTTTTAAAATGAATAATTTTGACCGTAATATTTGTCATTTTTACATTGTTTTTAAAACAAAGACATTAAAATGGATCTGATATTCCATGAAGGATTGCTTTCACACCCCAATATTCAACTTAGACCATCTTTTAGTGAGAAATGAGGGAGTTTTAGCCGTTGTAGCCAAACTTTTTGAACGTTACGCACATTTAGTTTATAATCAAACTGACTATTTTATACACGTGTGTGTTGGCTAAGGTCAACGATTACTTACTGAAAGGTTCCTTCATATCTGTTCTGTGGTTTCACATGAACTGATGATTTCTTCTTTTCTGTTGTTTTTGTAAATAACTGTCAAATAATGTCAAACAGTTCCTAAAAGAATCCCTGATTGAACTGATTTGATCGTTTCTCTGCAGAATGAAGGGATTGTTTTTGTTTTCCCTGTAAATGGTGGATTATTTTATTGTACTTTGCAAATCTGTAAAATAATTGTATGGAGAATGGATTGTTTTGAAGTTGCTGGTATTTTTCTGTTTTGCCTTTAATTTTTTTTTATTATTATTATTTTTTTTTTACAGTGAACCTCTCTGGTAAAGTTTCAAAAAGGACCTAATGTTCAGCTGATTGTGACCGTCTCTCTGTGCTAATGAAGTTTTCATGCAGTAAATAAAAGTTTTTGTTTGTTTTTCAAGTAATGCTCATAAACTTTTTCTAATTAATAGCAAATGTTATATGATTATTAAAAATGTCTTGCTTTATGATTCCAAAAAAGTGAAATTTAAAGAACTTTTGGAACTCGATGGGAAGTTGAGTAAACTCCAAACTCAGTGCCTCTTTCTGCCTCTCCTACGTGTTTTCTTCAGCTGGTGTGTTTGAGCTTTGAGTTCCTGATCTTTGTACTGATATACATGTATAGTTACTGTGTAAAACGTGCCTGTTTACATGTAATTATGTAAAAACTGAAACTCGTACCTCAAGTTATCTTACCTCTAAACGAGTCGATGGGATTTTTTCCTCAGATTTTGCCTCCATTTGTGAAATATTTTACACATTCATGGTTTTCATGTGGGACCATTTCTTGTAACGGACGTCTTGTACAATCTTTGCCTGGGTCTGTTGTATTTAAATAAAAACACCAAAACATGGCTCAGTTGTAGCATTTTTACCACGACGTAAATGTTGAATTATTTTGTTCTTGATAATAAAATGCAGATATTTCATCATTAACATTCAGGTACAGTATTATTTTTTTCAGAATATAAATCACCCTGTGTTTTGTCTTTATTAAGTCAAGATTTCAGTTTTGATTCTTTTTGGTGTCATTTTGTCTTTAAAACCTTCTATACTTTAGCTCATAGTCACTGAATCTCTTGTTACAAACAAGACAAAAGTGTTGTGACGTTAGTCTTCTGCACTGGCAGGCTGACTGAACATACCGTCATGTCAGTCTCACAAACATAAGAAGTTTTAGTCACATTTCATTGAGTTGTCTGGTTTGTTCACTAGCCAAGGTGTTTGTGATGTGTTGATAAATGTCTTGTCTTGCTATTAACAAATAGTTGCACAGCATAAAACGTTATTTTATCAACGAGAGTGCAGTTTTACAAATGTAATTAAAAAACTCCAGGAGGGAGAGAAGCCAGGAACGTCTCTTCATGTGCTGTATGTACAGCCAGGTTTACGGTGCATTTTACAAAACAGCATGTAGCAGGTAAAGACCATGGTTTATTACCTGTATATTATAAAATAAATAAATGAAGGTTAAATATCCCATTTTACATCAATAATTATCAGTAAGGCAGTTGTATTCATTAAACGGTGAATTTTTGCAGAAACAGTAAGTTACATGAGTTACTGTACTGTTAAAACTATAATGTTGGAAACCGGAGAAAACCCACGCAAGAGCGAGAAGAACATGCAAACTCCACACAGAAGGACCCCAGGTCCAACCGGGGATTGAGCCCATGCCCTTGTTGCTGTGAGGCAACAGTGCAGACCACTGAACCGTTGTGCGGCTGGTCATTTAAACTCAACAGTTACAGATCATCGTGACGCAGGGCAGCTTTCAGTCTGGATCCCAAACAGTGACAGACGCCACCACTTCAGATTTATTAACAGAACAAGTTTAAAATGGCAGAAACAACTGACAAAACACTCAAGGAGACACAAAGGGGACAGACGTGGCATGAATTATACACAGTGCCAGACTGATGATGAGTGAGGTGAAGCTGAGGGACAAGGGAAGATTAATGAAATAGAGAACAGGGCAGCACGATGACACAACCGGTGGAGCTGCTGCCTCTCAGCTTGCAGGTTACTCTGGTTCAAATCCAGGGGGCCTTTCTGGGTGGGGTTTGCATGTTCTCTCCGTGCGTGCATGGGTTTTCTCCAGGTACTCCAGTTTCCTCCCACAGACCAAAAACAGACTGATTGGTAGCTCTAAATTGTCTCTAGGTGTGAGTGAGAGTGTGAATGTGTGGTGTCTCTGCGATGGACTTGCAACCTGTCCAGGGTGTCCCCCACCTTTCACACAGTGACTGATGTATATAGGCACGGGTGACCCCTGTGACCCAATGTAATGAATGGATGGAAACAGAGAACAGGTGTGAGAGGGCCTGGCTGGACTGAGGAGTAGGAACTGACAGAGGACATTACTGGAATTGGCCGGGGATACAGATGGGTCATGGAAACAAACTGAACACAAAGAAAAATGACAACTAAACCTTCAGAGAAGCAAACCCCAACACAGAAGGTCAGTGAGCTGTAAGATAAGCTCCATCAGTCTGCTGATCGACGCATCACTAAATGTCCGTGTGTACAAGTCGGTCCGTGATAAGAGCAAACCATTGAGTCACCTTTATCTCACTGCTGACACCTCAGCGTGCGCTCATGGGAAGCATGAAAAGTGAAATAAATGAACTATCGATGATTCACATTTTAACAAGTAACAAATAAAATACTGAACCTCCAAGTCTACAAGTTGTTTCCAGACGATCATCACAGAACAGGCAGGTAGAAGTTTTTGGGTTCTCAGTGATTGTTGATCACCACCGGGGAACATTTCATTCGTTCCTGCTGTGAGTCACTTCATCTCCAGACATTTGACTAGCCTGGCTTGGTGGGAGGTGTGATGGAAGTTCAGCTCTTTAATTTGACAGCGAGACAGTAAATATAGCATTAGCCAGCTCGTGAAAATTAAACACCGTTAGCTGCGCTCCAAGTGGAGATGAAAGCCTCCCGTCACAGCTTCATGTTCGTCTTAGTAACCCTGACTTGTTGAATCGTTCCTGAGTCGTGACATTGAACCAAGCTGAACATGTAAAAAGTCAAATGTAGTTACAGGAAGGCTGAAAAAGATCAGATCCTGTTTTGTTGCTCCTGCTTCCACACACCTGGTGGTATGAGTGTGTTTGCTGCAGGCCCCATATTGTGCTGCTGCTGTGAAGTCTCATGCTGACCTGGCGAGCGCTTCCTTTGAATCACACTGAGGACTTCATGTCCTCACATCGTCTGTGGAAGCCTTGGCTGCTTCTCTTACTCACGCAGCACTCTGCTGCGTTCTAAAGGTGAATCCATGGTGACAAGAACATTTCTGGTTAAAGTTGAAGTGAGCAGTGAGTTAACTTTAAGCATCGCACTTGACCTTTTTCCATTGGCTCGACTACTTGGATCGACTCAGAACACCTTCAGAGTGGTTCCATTGGGTGAGCCCACCTGTTTCCTGCTCGGTTCTCAAGACCTGGTTCTAACTGAGCTGAGGCAAGGTGAAGATGCCAGCAGACTGCAGGACAATGATTAGACAGAGGGAGACGTTAATTATGAGAGCGTATCCTTAGCGAGAATCAATCAAACCCACCATTCTTGTCCCTCGTCGTAGAGTGAAGAGGGGGACTTAGAAACACCCTCCATACATGCTGTGAGCTGTAACTTGAAGAATAAATGAGGTACTGACTTACCTTTTGGTGTGTTCATCTAGGCATAAGAACGGTTCCTTTCGAAAATTAGTTGCCACATCAAAATCCAAAATGGCTGCTGCCATACTGTATATGTATAAATGCGAAACTTGTGAGCTGGTTAACAAAAAAAAAAAGAAATGCACAGACTTTCATTTTGATGG
This sequence comes from Hypsolebias longignatus, assembly GCA_031762435.1. Lineage (NCBI taxonomy): Eukaryota > Metazoa > Chordata > Actinopteri > Cyprinodontiformes > Rivulidae > Hypsolebias > Hypsolebias longignatus. The sequence continues at coordinate 28,466,969 of JARVGV010000350.1, read as the reverse complement.
GTGGCTGCATATGGCGGCTGTGGCTGGGTGGTTAGAGCAGTCGTCCTCCAATGCAAGAGTTGGGGGTTCGAATCCACCAGCAGTCACATGCTGAAGTGTTCCTGAGCCAGACACTGAATCCTTTATTGCCTTCAATGTGTGTCCCATCGGTGTATGAATGTGATAAAGCTCTGATTCGTCTCTTTAGAATGATTTGTTCAATTAGCTTTGTAGAGATCTAGTAAAGTGCTGCATGAATGGGTCAATGAGGGCACAGATTGTATTGTAAAGTGATTTTAAGTATCTTGATTAGATAGAAAGGTACTATATAAGTACAGTACTGTCACAACTGGCAAGGACTCAAGATAATATAAAAGTAAGAAATTTATTTTACAAAACAAAAGAGCTGACTGGGCAACAAACTTACATAAACCAGATGATTAACACTAGGAGCAGACTAGGCTTCACAAGGAAAAGCACAGGACATCACCAGTGGACAGAAAACAATGCTAGGCAAGGACTAACACAGCGACACAGATTTATATACAGGAAACACCAATTAGACCAAGTGATGACACCTGTGAGTAATCACAGATGCCACAGAAAGAGACGGAGGATGCAAGACATGAACATGACTCAAGACGGGGCTAGATACTAAATAAACACAAACCATATAAAGAGAAACAGAGAATCAGGGGGAACACAGACATAAACACAACACCAGGGACAAAATCACACCTCCTACAAGTACAGTCCATTTACCATTTATCTAGGTGTGATAAAGGTCATTATCAAAACCTGAGTTGCAAAATAGAAATCCATGATGGCCACAAGGGTTGAAGATTACTCTATTAAGGCCATTGGCCACCCCCTGGCTCTGTCACTGTGCCTGTTGGTATAAACAATAAATAAACTGTTCTTCGCCACACTGCAACTCTTCCCCACTTGAATATCTTGCACCTATAGCTGCAAAATATTCAAGATACGCAAGATGTATAAGGGAGTTTTTCCTTTCTACTGTTGCTTTTGTGCGTGCTCAGGATGGGAGACTGTGCTGAAGTGAAGGTTCAACACAATTTGTTGGTTCCCTTAGATCAACAACTTTTACTTATTGGCTTTTATAACGTATGTGAATGTTTCTGTTCAATGCCCTGAGACAACTTCTGTTCTGACTTGGTGCCTTGTAAATAAACTGAATTGATTAAGAGTTGTATTAATGTTTACTTGCAGTTCCTGTTCAGTTCATCCAGAAAAACCCTCATCTCCAAAACTACAAACATTTGTTATTCAAATCCCTCAGCAACGGTCAACATTGGTGTACTGCTCTTTAAAACTGCACAACAGCATTTGTTTTTGTTCTTTACTTTTTAAAAATATATAAGGACAAACACAAATGCTAATGATAAGCTACTACTGCTAACAAATGGACAGAATATCACTTTGAAAATCACTATGCCGTTAACATGGAGTTGTTTTTGTGGCCATTTTTCACAAGTGCTTTGTGAACGTGCCAAATGTCAAGTTTCTTGTCGACTTTTGCTTCTGTGATGTTTGATTTGAAGGTAAAAACAGAGCAGACTCAGCTAAAGGTGTTAAAGTGAGGGATGGGGCCGAATCGATCTAGTATCCGTACTGGGCTCTGACACCAGCATAATTTACGTATCGAATACTATAAACAGGAACATGTCTGTGTAGGTTCATGCAATCAACTTAGCAGATGTTTGAAGCCATCTAATCACTTTAATATCCACATTAACGCTAGGAATAACAAAAAAAATGTTTTGTGTAAGCATGATTTAATTCGAAATTTGAAACTTATCCAACATTAATAAAAATTACCTCATGTTGCCTTTTTAGACATGCATGCATATATGTGTACACATTGTACTTGAGAGGAGATTATTGCAGCCTCATATAAAATCAGTAACGATGATGATATTGGGACGGTATCGGTATTGGCCGATATCCAGATTTATGTATCGGATCGGAAGTTAAAAAATGTGGATTGGTGCATCCCTAGTTATGAGCTCTCTTTATGTGAGTGCGTACTCCAAAAACTTGCAGATGAATAAATAAAACAATAAATAAAAAAATTCCCTTAAACATTTGTTACAGATAATCTCATATTGTGTTTAAATCCTAAAAAGGGGGTGGGGGGGACAATCTAACTTGTAAGGGTAATAAAGAGTATTTCTTGGTAAGAATGTAATGTTTCTGCTGTTATTTCAGACGAAAATGATTACAGCTGTAGTGGCTGCAACTGCTGCTATTTAACTGGGCAAATAGAATTTAATTAAAAAATAATAATTTAATAATAAATTCCATGTAAATAGCTATGTAATGTGACCTTTCATGTCACGAAGAGGGGTATGAAATAACATTTACATTAACTACCGTGACTTGTTTGTTTTACGGTGACATCAGTCTACCTTTAGACTAACAGGTAAGAAACTAAATGTTTGTAATCTTTCACAGAACCCCACTTGGAAAGATTTGACCTGTTCGAGAGCAACAGTCTGCGTTTTGTGAGAAACTTTTGGTAGCGTTTAATAAATTACAAATCTTTGAAGACTTTTTTTTTTCAGTAGCACGACAAATTAGTTCTACACAATTTATTTCATGACCCACATCGGATCTGCTGAGCATAACTAACAAACTAGAGATTTCCATCCAACCATCCATTATCTTCCACTTAATCCTAAGTCACGGGGGCAGCAGCTTGAGCAGGGGGGCCCAGACATTTTCCACAGCCAACTCTTCCAGCTCTTCTTGGAGGACCCTAAATCGTTTCCAGGTCAATTGAAAGATGTAGTCTCTGTGTCCTGGGTCTTCCTCGGGGTCTCTTCCTAGCATGCCTGAAACAACTCCCTAGGGAGGCGCCCAGGAGGCATTCTTACCAGATGCCCAAACCATCTCAGCTGCTCCTCTCAGTGTGGAGGAGAAGTGGTCCTACTCTGAGTTTCTCCTGGATAACTTAACTTCTCACCCTAGTCCAGTTACCCTGTAGAGGAAACTAATTTCAACTGCCTGTGTCCGCAATCTCATTCTTTCAGTCACTACTCACAGTTCGTGACCATAGGTGATGGTAGGAACATAGACTGACCGGTAAACAGATAACTTTGCCTGACATCTCAGCTCCCTCTTCACTACAATGGACCGGCACAGAGTCCACAATACTGCAGATGCTGCACCAATCCATCTGTCAATCTCATGCTCCATTCTTCCCTCACTCGGGAACAAAACCCCTAGATACTTGAACTCCCCCACTTGAGGCAGAACCTCACCCTCGACCTGAAGAGAGCAAACCATCCTTTTCCTACTGAGGACCATGGCCTCAGATTTGAAAGTGCTGATTCTCATCCCAGCCGCTTCACACTCAGCTGCAATTTGCCCCAGTGAGAGCTGAAGATCACAGCACGATGATGCCAATAGGACCACACCATCTGCAGAGAAGGAATCCTGAGGCCACCAAACCAGGCTCCCTCTGCCGCCTGGCTGCACTGAGAAATTCTGTCCATAAAAGTTATGAACAGAATTGATGATGATGGGCAGCCCTGGCAGAGTCCAACTCCTACCCTGAAGGGGTCTGACTTACCGTACTACCGGCAATGTGAACCAAACTCTTGCATCGCTTGTATAGTGAGCGAACAGCCCATAGCAAAATGTCCCCAATCCCATACTCATAGATCATCCCTCAGAGAATACCTCGTGGAACACAGTCAAGTGCCTTCTCCAAGTCCACATAACACATGTAGACTGGGTGGGAAAACTTCAATAACCCCTTGAGGACCCTAGTGAGGGTAAAGAGCTGATCCAGTATTCTATGGCCAGGACGGAACCCGCATTGTTTTTCCTGGATCTGAGGTTCGACCAATGATTGGACTCGCTTTCTCCAGAACCCCTGAATAGACCTTACCAGGGAGGTTAAGAAGAGTGATGCCCCTATCATTGGGGCACATCCTCTGGTCGTCCTTTTTTAAGAGGGGAACCACCACCTCAGTCTTTGCAATGGCATGTCAACCAAGGAGTTACCGAGCTCCTCACCGATCCGAGCTTTTACCTCAGTAACAGTCAAGGCTGCGGAACGCTTGGCCCTCCGGTACTCCTCAGCTGCCTCTGGAGCCCCACCAGCCAAGAAGGCCTGATAGGACCTGGGGGATGGGGGTGTACAAGTAGACCCACACCAGCTCAACACCTCTCACCATGGGCAATGGAAGAGTGGAATAAAGTCCAGCCCTTCTCAAGGAGACTGGTTCCAGAGCACATGCTATGCGTCGAGGTGAGCCCAACTATATCTAGTCGGTATCTCTCAACCTCGCGCACAAGCTCAGGCTCCTTCCCCATCAGAGATGTTACGTTCCATGTCCCAAGAGCCAACTTTGATAAGACAGGGTTAGAGTGCCAAGGCTCCCACATTCGGCCACTGCCCATGGCATCATGTACCTGACTTTTGTGGCCCCTCCTGCATATGGTGGGCCCACAGGAAGGGAAGCTTTTAAAGAAATAACTCAAATTAAAATCAATAATATATATTAGATAAATAAAATAAACTTTTCGTAATGGCTACAGGCCAGGCTAACAGCCAGTATACAGGTTGGGCTATTGGTTAGCCAAACAGGAGCTTGTTGTTTTTATTTTTTTATTAACGTTGTTCAAGCCTTTAAATAACTCTTTCTCAAAAACAACGTTAGTGTCGATTTGTGTTCTTTGATAAACCATATTTATTTTTTAAATGTGTCCTCATTTGGCTATAGCGATTAGCTTAAGCCGAACAAAGACTTCTGCACTTTTCTTCTTAATCTAGGCTCTATGGTTGAGGGCATGGCTGATAAGTTAATGATCTTACTAGTCTTTAATTTTGGCTTCTTGTTTGTTCATTTTTTTAATTAACATTTTATCTTAAAGTAAATATAAACAAATCTGTGTGTGATTGAAATGACTTGGCAACATTTTTTTCTGTAGCACAAAAGAGATTTGTTCTATATAATTTATTTCACAACCCACGTCAGTCCTGCTGTGCTGCAGCTCCTGCTTGATGCTCCTTAATTGACTCATAGAAAAAGCTCCAGAGCCTCTATTAACTTCTACAAGGAGTGCAAGAAGATTGTGTTGATAACGTATATGAGAGATGATGGAGATTTACGCCTCTTCTGCCTAAATAAATAAAACAAATCTTTAGTGATGGTTTCATCTAAGTGAGAGCGATGGCCTGGAGGGGCCTCACAGCAAGCTGGGGTTGGGGCTAATTTACCTGCATGGTCCAAGCACAAAGCCCGAGAATTAGATGGTTTGGGCTGTTGGACATTTGTTAATACGAAAGCTAACATGCACTTGCACACTCAGCGTCAGAGATGCAGCGCGTGTTGCGATCTCTCTGAAGGAGACCGGGAAGCAGATTAGTTTGTGATGAGATCAAACCCGGCAGCAACCTGCTGTTCAGTCCCTTCACATGATATTTGAACAGGAAAGAGTGGAAATCGTGTTGGTTGTTTGGATGCAAACAACTCTGGTTCCTCACAAGTTTGAGTTCCACTCAGCGTGACAGCACCGTGGGTGGGCGCAAGTTAAAAAATTATCTATTTACCTGTGGCGACCATCTTGAATTGACAAACCATGAGGGTTAACTGCAGCAGGGAGTACAAAAGTTTTCAGCTAAAATCTTGTGCTATTTGTTAGCACTTTGCATATGCGTTAGGGATGACTCTCAGTTACTACACCAATTTTTGCCCCCATATATGTAAAAATTAATGATATATATCCTTTTTTGTGTGTGTTTGCTAATGTTGATTAGCTGTGGTGGCCATCTGGGCACAGCTAACCCAAACTTCGCTAAGTCATACTCTGCTAACTAAATAAATTAGCTTTCCAAACACTAAACCACTAAAAAGGTTCAAACCATAGCGGAAGCTAGCACAAAACTACTAACCGTTGGATGACTCAGTCAACGTCACACATCTTTGCCTCCTTTGAAGCTGCGTCGACCAATCACGTCTTGTCATGTGTACACGTAGTCAGCCAATAGCGTGCCTAACTGACTCTTTGAGACACGCCCACATTAGACAGGTACAAGCTAGTGTTGTTCGATACCAGGGTTTCTGGTATCGATACGATACCGGGTAAACTGTTGTCTAGTATCGGCAGTATCG
>JARVGV010000350.1:28274326-28285374 GCA_031762435.1 Hypsolebias longignatus | reverse complement strand
CCGTTGCTCACGGTTCAATGCAACATAAAGATTGTAATTTACATAGAGCTGTGCTCTCTTTCGTTATCTTTTCTGTCTCTCGTGGCTAAATTCACTGTTGTGTAGATGCTTAATGGAGAAAAAAAGTCACATGTTGCTTTAAGTAGAGATTATGTATGATACGTAGAATAACAGCCTCATTCTCTCATGCCTGTGTATGTAGGAGTGGAAGAATACTACAATTCCCATGATTTAGATACCAGATGGTACAGCTGGAGGCGGGGCCTCAGTATGTGTGAGGAGGAAGACAACCCTTTAAACAGTAAACTAATATGATTTACTGTGAACTATGGCCTCAAGGTTGTGCTGTTTCATTTTTCCTGCTGCATTGTTACCAATCTCTTTCCACCGTCTGCGTCCGCTCTTTATTGATATTACCGTAAAGATGATTGCAGTTGTCGCCTAACATTCCCCTCTTCTGTCTTTCCCATCCATCTGAAGGACAACAGGCTACTAGAGAAACAAAAAAACAAACTTTTAGACTCACGCACTTGACCTCGCCCACGCTTATCCGCCTTGACAGCAGCAGTAACACCTTGAAATGAAGACAGGAGCTGGAGTGCCGCTGCAGATGGAGTGGTGCTTTAAATGAGTGTCCGCTTCAGAGCGCACCTGATTGATGTCTGCTGCACGGGGGGAAGCTGAAGGCAGCGGGAAGAGGGGGAGGAAGCGGTGCAGGCTTTGATCACTGCTGGCTGCTTCGCAGAAAATGTCAGGTGGCTTGCAAAATGGCTGAAGACGGATATTATTTGCTCTATCTGCTGCACGTGCTTCTCGAGTTCAAACCTTCAAAAGGACTGTAATAAGTGTACAGCTGCGACCGTGAATCAGTCATAGTGGGCAGATCTGTCTGTTCGCTCAGTCCGCTTCTTGTTTCGCTACCTGCCAGGGAAATGTCAGAGGAAAAGCTGCTAATTGGTCTGACATTTTAGGAAGAGCGTCATTAGGAGAGAGCAGCAAGAGCGGGAGGATGGAGGACGTCAGAGTCTGCTGCTCGGCATCTTCCTCTTCCAGTTTCTGGTGGGAGGGGCTTGGTGTTGAGCGGGTTGCGCCGTGCTGCAGGCGCCATCTTCGAGCCAGTTTTCAAAACTCTGCTTGCATTGCATTGGTGGCTGATAGCTAAAGCCTCTGTGTGCACAAGTGTCACATTCCCATCACTAATACACTAAAAAGAGAAAAACAGCAACACACCATCTGGTATTTCATCATGTATGAACGTGTGCTAGTGCTCTTTGAATTTGGCTAGTCATTTCAGGGTTGATCGTATAGTGATCTCTTGGCTTGTCAACAGAGAAAACTGTAAACCGAACTATTATTATTATTACAAAATATCTCAAAAAAACTTGAGTGTTCGCTGGTTTCAACAGAAAAATTTTGTGATAGAGTATAGTCTGGTAGTTTGCAGAAACTAACTGGTTGAACTGATTATTTGTATTATATCTGCATGTGATCTGTGATTGGTAGCTAGCTACTGTATACTTTTTTATTTTCAAGAAAAGCAAGAAAAAAAATCGAAGTTAAAACAAAAATGCAAATGCTTCTCTTTATTCTCGTTTGGTTTTCTTTTCTTACGTTAAGTTCTGTATTGTACAGACTTTCCCATTTCATTCTAAATGTCCTAAAATTGTCACATTGTGTTCTATGAATGTTTGTGTTTTAATTTATTTGTGGTTTGCCAAATGACGATTTGAAGCATGTTGCAGGTATTGTTATGAGAAAATGAGAAGAAAAATACTACTAAGATGTGTTTGTGTGATGGGGAAGGTGGGATTAATTGAGGGGTGGGGGTTCAGGGAGCAAAGACAGACAGACAAAAATAAAGCCTCAAGATTAGAATGATTTTTTTTTTTTTTTTTTTTTATCTACTGTAAGTGGAAACAAGAAAAGTCCTTCACTCCTTTGAGTACTTTGAGTACTTCCTTGTTTCCTCCACAATGTCACCACTTCCCCACTGGTATGCTCAATACACTGATTTGGCTCATTGCAACCTTTCTTGACTGATCCAGGATCAGTTTGGCCTCCCAACACTTCAAATCAGACTCATCAAGAGAACCCGACCTGTTATCAGTTACTGCGGGCAGCTTTGTTCCGATCCAGTCTTGAGTGTTCGGTCCAAACCAAGGTCTTAAAAGTTCGAAAGGTTGTTGCAAGACCAAACAGGAATGTGCAATAAACATTACAGCTTATTCAAACCTGATTGATTTGGTGATTTTGTTTCATGTTTGAATCCTGAAAAAGGTTGCGAAAATGCTCAGTCGGAACAGACTGGGAACAGCTATGGGGTTCCGTTTGTACAGTTACGCAGTCAAAAATTAACATAAATATTTTAGCTTATTTATTTAGCCTTTCGTAAGAAAAAAAACATTTTTTTTCTTTTTCCAGTCATATTTTCACGATGTTATACATACATTTATAAATGTCATAGTCCCAAACCAAATAATTAATTTACAAGCTAAATATTTAGTTTACAAACTAAATACAGGTAGTCCTCGACTTACGACGTAGATCCGTTCTCACGCGGCGGCGTAAACCGAATTTGACGTAAGTCGGAACGTACGTAAATACATGTGACGTGCCTGTTTTACCAAGCGCATAAACCGATTTTCGACCTAAGTCCATGGTGATGGCCTTCCTTTTCCTCGATGCACTGCCATCAGAAGAGTTCTCCTTGCATTTGGTAGCCATAATGAAGGGCTAATGAAGGGCTAATGGCCTGCTGGGATGCTAGTGACACCGTCCTCCTCCGTACAGTACTGTATTCCTCAGCCGCTGCGCTGCCGCGTTACGACGTTTAACGTCGTAAAACCGACGTAAAAACCGACATAAAAACTGATGTAAAATCCAACGTAAAACCGATGTAACCGCATAACGTGAATAAGGGAGATGCGTCGTAACCTTGAAACATCGTAAGACGAGACCGTCGTAACCCGAGGACTACCTGTACTTAACTTGCAAGCTAACTAGTTAGCAAGCAAAATTTTATTTCCACACTAAATATTTAGTTTGCAAACTAAACTATATGTTTATGTCCAGGCTAAATGCTTAATTTACAAACTAAATTTTAACTTGCAAGTTAACTATTTAGTTAGTAAATTAAATATTCATTTTAGCAATTAAATATTTATTTTGGAAAATAAATATTTAGGTATGAGCTACATATTTAGTTAGCAAATTAAATATTTAGTTTAGAAATTAAATGTTTAACTTGGAAATTAAATGTTTGGTTTGGAAATTAAATATTTAGCTTGCACAATAAATATTTAGTTTGGAAATTAAATGTTTAGTTTTTGAAAATAAATGTTTAGCCTGGACATTAAATATTTAATTTACACCTAATTATTTAGTTCAGTAAATAAATATTTAACTTGCAAGTTAAATATTTAGTTTTATAAATTAAACATTTATTGTGCACATAAACATTTAGTTTGTAAACCAAATATTTAACATGGAGCCAATTGCTAATTAATAGTGAACTTACAAATTAATTACACTGTATTTAGTTTGTAAACTAAATATTTAGCTTGTAAATTAAATATTTAGTTTGGAACTATGACATTTATAAATGTGTGAATGACATGGTGGAAAATATGACTATGAAAAAAAAAAAGCTTATTTTTTCTTACGAAAGTCTAAATAAACCAAAAATATTGGTGTTAATTTTTGACTGTGTAACTTTACATATGGCACCCCATAATATTCAGCTTGGAAATCTGCAGCTCCAGCTTTATGGAGATGTTCCTTCTCTGAGAAAACAAGAGCCACCTTAAAGGAAAATCTGGCCATATTAAAGTATGTTTTTGTGTAAAGGTTATAAATAAGTAAAACAATACATGCTTTTTGAACAGCTTAGGTTTGGAGAAACAGAGTTTATGCCCAATGATGAGCTAACAGCTAGACTAAAGCAGATTGCTGCCTTTGTAAAACAACTCCAGTCCCAAAATCTCATAGGATTTCATGCGGACACAACTTTTTCCAATCTATACATCAAGTTTATGTTACACAGATTATTTTTCTTCAGGAAATTCTGTACACATGTAAACTAAAGCAGCCACATGTAATGCTTGTAGGGTATGTAAAATTGAGAACTGAAATTCAAGACTAATTCACAAGATGCCCGGGGCATAGACGTATTCTGACTGCCTCAGTCCATTCAGAAGACACCAAGATGGCAAGGGGGTGTCACAGACAGCCTACCTCTGATGCACCTCTGAACAAGGTAGTAACAGAGCAGGGCTGACTGACGTGTGAAGAAAAAAAAACTGCAGAGCTGCGGCTCAGTAATGCGATGAACTGATGACTGTAGTTGTGGCCGCTCACTCGCAAGATCAAACAAATTGATTACGAAGGGAAAACTGATGCTGACGCACAGTAACTTTGTAGCTGGTTGAAAAATAGATAACCACAAACAGGATGACTAAAGTGAGTCCATTCATTAAGTGTAGTAAATGACATGATGGAGACGTCCGACACACATTGAATGCATCACGCTCTGCTTCAGCCCAATAGAGAACTGCTCCACGCCTCTTTTGGTTCCGCTTGGCCTACTTCATTTATGAAAGCTTATATCAGAGCGGGACATGGCCGCCTTCATCTGTGGTTTATGAAAGGCTAGTGGAAGCTTGAAGACAGACTGGTCTGTGCGGTCATTTTGAAGAACTGTCTTATGAATGAGCCCATGCAGTGTTCACATGAACCACTGTGACAATTTGAAACTTGGATGACCTTAAGATGACAGAAACCAACTTGGGAAGTAAATCTTTTTGAAACACGTTAGCAAGATAACAATGGCTTGTTTCATAAACCCACTCATACAGTAAATATTTCTGGGTTAAAACAGCTACAAAATTTTACAGTGGTTCATGCAACCACTATTATTTGGTTTAACCATTATATATCCATAAATATTGTATTACAGGTTTATTTTGGTAAGGTTAGGGTTAGGGTTAGGGTAAGTATTGTGACATTTCTGACAACACACCCTGAGATGTCCTGGAAGGGCTGCATGTCGCTACAACTCGTGCAGTCTACTCACTCTTGTAAATATGGAATTCCACGTAAATAATGCAAAATGAAACAGTTGGCAGTGTAAAGTTTTATAAAGCAGTGTTCACATACAATAGTGTGAATTTATTTATTTATTTATTTTTGTTTTGTTTTCTTCAGATGGCAGCCATCTACTTTGGTTTTAACTAGCTGTTAGCTCATTATTTGGGATAGAAATAAACTCTGTTTCTCCAAACTTGAGCTGTTCAATGAACTTTTTACAAGTAACATATTAGTTATATACTGTAGACTTCTAGTTTAATATTTCCTGAGCTTTTCGTTTAAAATGTTATGATACGCCTTTAGCTAAAAACAGGGTCAGTGAGGACTACAGATGAACGTAACAAATAAATAATCTTCAAACAAGTTCAAATTCACCCAATGGCAGTCTACTTTTAGTCAATAAATGTTTCCATTTCATAATCAGTTTTGTGTTTGACTCTTGGACTGCGAATGGAACATTCTCAGGAATAAGACTTCTCTTCATGTAATCCATTTCAAATGTCAGCAACTGATAGAGCCCTTTTGATACAGAGATGTGCGATTTAATGCACATAATTTAAAAAATAAATAAATAATAGAAATGATAAAATGCAAATGTGAAAACAATTAAAATTTACCAATCATATTAGGGCTATGCTAAGAAAAAAAATTACATTACTAGAAAAAAGTTTATTTTTATTTGTTCATCTATTTTTTAAATACAATACCAAACAATTCCATAAATGATAACATACAAAATATATAAAAATGAAAGGTGGTAGAAAGAAGAAAAAATCTTATTATATCTGCCCGTTTTTTCAAACAATCAGTTCAAACAATAATAATCTTACAGTAACAGAAAAAAATGAATAACTCTTTCTAATTTTCTAACTAATACCATACACATTAAGCTACTTCATATACAGTATACATATTTTAACAATTCAGTTTTCATCATTTTCTTAAATGTAAACATTGACTTGACATTTTTAACTTCACTTTCCAAACCATTCCATAATTCAATTCCTTGGATTGAGGTAGACCGTCCCTTCAAACTAGTTCTGAATTTTGGTTTTACAAATATTTCTGTCCCTTTAAGATTATAACAACTTTGTCTTTTAACAAAATGCATTTGGATATTTAAGGGTAATGTGTTATTCTGAGCCCTATTCACAACTGATAAAATATTATAATCTACCAAATAATGGAACTTCAATAATTTAATTTGATGAAATATTGTGCTCAATGGATGACAGTAATGCTTTCTAGTGATAATTCTTACAGCTCTTTTCTGTAAAACAAAAAAAGGCTTTGTAATTGTTTTACACGCTTTCCCCCACACATCACTACAATAGATTAAGTGTGGAACAATGATTGTTATACAACAAATACAGAGCTTTATCATTTAATAAGTCTCTGACTTTGCACAGTACTGAATTATTAATTTATTAAGAAGATATTGACAAAAGATAATGTTTTGTCAACTGATTGGGGTGCCCAAAGATTAATTTATGGCAACCAAGACCACCATTGGCCACCCCCTGGCTCCTTCCTTGTACCTGATGGTGGATCCAGGATCGTCAGGATCTGTCGCTCTGTGCGCACAAGACAAAACAAAGACCTACCTCTGCTCACAAAAACATTAAGGTTTACTTCCATTCTCTGTTCAACTCCAGTCCAGAAAAACACTCATCTCCAAAACTACAAACGTTCACTGTTCACATCCCTCAGTGAGGGGGACATCAGTGTACCGCTCGTTTAATTTAGGATAGACTCAAAGTCTATCCCTCCTGCTGCCCTCAGGTCAAAATGACCCACGAGGCCCCAGTTTTAAACCCTCTGCAGAGCAGCAGCTAAATAAAACTCTATAAATGATTTGAACAGAAATAATGTGATGTATGTTTGGATCAAAGTAAGGATATCTGCTGGACACTTCCTCTGATGTTCCATGTCATGAGTTGAAGCAGAAACAATAAACAGATTTAAAAAATGCTGCAGACAAGCACAGCCATGGAGTCTGGACTCCTCCGTGGTCTTCAGCTGTCACTGGTCGGACCTTTGATGGTCTGTTTTTCGCTCTCAGACAGAATAAGCTTTCATCAGACTGGCAGAGAGTTGGATTCCTGACTTCTTGTATATTTTTGTTCAGTCAGAGGATTTGAGAAGTACATGTAATCTGTTTCCACCTACTATCAGTCTGAGCAGACGTCTGATCAGAGCAGCTGGAAACCCGTGTGTGGGTGTGCAGGGCCGATTAGGAACTCGGCGAGGAAACGTATCGGATTACGACACAAGGTTCGATATTGGCACTCGACACAGCCTTCTGTTTGGTGACTCTTAAAACTCGTTACGTTTTCAGTCTGTTCTAACAGGCAAATTAACAATTATTGTTCATCGGTTCCTCACATCTTCCCAGATTTATCTTTAAGCTCAGGTAATTCAGAAGCGTTAAAGTGGAGTTATGTGGATGTGTAATGAGCACTTAATATCTTACCTGCTGTTAATAGCTCTTTGAACAACTTCAGGTGAGAGAAATAAATTTTAATTCTCACAAGATCAAAGAGCTAACGGCTACCCAGAGCGAGGTCGAAACCAAAGTGGACTACGGACATCTTAAAACTTCAATCTCAAGATTTTAATCCCGTCTCGTGTGAACGCTAATCTATAAACCTTTAAATTGTTCTCTGCCGTCACATCAATAGATGCAGAGAACGCTGTACAAGGCACAGCTAAAAAGAGAATACAGTATTGAAACTGATCAAGAGCTAAAGTTTCATACGTGCAGAATATGTCTTCATCTTAAATGTTTTTATTTAGGGAACTTTGTTCTGGGATTAATAATCCGAGTTTATCATTCATCATAAGGCTCCTAGCACAAGGATGGCAGAATGTGTGATGTTGAACCTTCGCACTTTCTCCTGTTCAAAGTTTCTTCTGTTTGTTTACCGGCATCAAATTAATTCAACAAACAAGCCGTGACTTATGTTTTTTTGTGACTTGTACGTTTTAATATGCTTAACGTTGGTTGGTTTGTTTCATAGAAATTTATTTAAATACTTTTAGCTTTAAGTTTTTGTTTTGATCATTTTAGTTTTTTCTACTGCTGAGCTGATTTTAGCATTTAGCTACTGTTTTTCTCAACTGCTTTGTTAATTTTAGATTTTATCTACCAGTACTTTTTTAGCCTGTATTAAATTTTAGCTGTTTTGTCAGTCGTAGTTTTTAACTATTGTGCAGAATTTAGGTTTTAGCTACGATGTAGCTGGTTTCAAATTTTGGCAACCGTTTGGTTAATTCTAGGTTTTAGCTACTGTTTAGCTAATTTAAAAATTTATCTAATGTCTAGCTTGTAGCTATTGTGTAAATTTTAGGTTTTAGTTACTGTCCTGCTAATCTTTTTAACTTATGTGCAAAGTATTAGCTTTTTGCTGGTTTTAGATTTTGGCTATTCTTTAAATATTTGGTTTTAGCTACTATGTAGCTAATAATAAAAATGCAGCTACTATTTGGCTAGTCTTAACTCTTAACGACTGTACTAATTTTATGTTTTTAGCCACTGTTTTGATAAACTTTTAACTTTTGCACTAACTTTTGCTTGTAGCTACTGTTTTGCCAGTTTTAGATCAGGGCTACTTATTTACTATTTTAGCTACTATATAGTTAATTTTAAATTTTACCTAATATTTTGCCAATCTTTTGTGGTTTTGTGCTTATTTAGGGTTTTAGCTACTGTTTTGTTCTTTTTAGATTTTGGATACTGTTTTAAGTTTTTGTTTTTAGCTGCTATTAAGTTAATATTGAGTTTTAGTTATCGTTTCGCTAGTCTTTGTATTTAACTACTGTGCTTAGTTTAGGTTTTATCAAATGATTTACTAACCTTTTTAGCTTGGATTCTAATTTTTGGTTTTAGATACTCTTTTAGTAGATTTAGTTTTAGCTACTGTTTTGCTAATTTTAGATCATATCCTGCTTGTTTTATTTTTGACACTTAGATTTAGCCACTTCACCAAACTTTGGCTGTCCTTCAGCTTTTATGATTTTTGCGTTAGGGCCGAGATGGGGTAGAGGCAGGGCAGCCGACCTGGGTTCAAAAAGTTGCGGTTCGACTCCCAGCCATTTCCACATGCCGTGGTGTCTCTAAGCAAGACCCCCAACCCCTAATTGCTCCCCGGGCACTTGCATAGCTGCCCACTGCTCCACCTGGGTGTATCTCAGGTGTGATGGGCTAAATGAAGAGATCTAAGTTCACCAGTATGGGAACATACAATGATGACAATCTCAAACTTCCTCTTTCCCTTAAATGGAAATATTTTCATATCTAAACTAAATTGTTGTCTTCAACCAGTTTTGTGAATTAATGGCCACTTTACTCTGGAGCTGAACAGAGTTTTTAATCTCAGCTGACGGGTTTAGTTCCACTACAGGAAGTGTAAATAAACAGAACAAAACTTAAAAGTTTCCCTCTGCTCCTCTGTCGGCTGCGGCGCTGATCTCAAACCACCAAAAGTGTCCTGCGTTTCCACAGAAGGCATCCGCTTTCAGAGTTATTCATTTCGCCGAAAGAAAAGCTAAAAATAAAATGTGCTTTTTTGTGCCACAACTGATTACAAACCACCGTCCTGCCAGAAAAGCATGTCCCGGCCTGAGTCTGTTAGATTTTCTGTAAAACTCCCCGTTTTGAAACCAGTCTGAGCTCAAACCATCGAACCAGCTGAGCGCCAACAGTAATCTGAGGAAGTTAGCTGTCTCCACAATAAAGGCCTAACATTTCTTGAAGAAATGTGCATCATCCGCCACCTTCCACCCCAGAGTTTCAATCTAAAATCATCTCAAGTTGAGAAACAACCATTTTAGCTTAAATCTGTTGAGATGACGCACTCAGTGAATGACTCTCGGCTCTTATTGCGTCAA
Organism: Hypsolebias longignatus; assembly: GCA_031762435.1. Lineage (NCBI taxonomy): Eukaryota > Metazoa > Chordata > Actinopteri > Cyprinodontiformes > Rivulidae > Hypsolebias > Hypsolebias longignatus. The sequence continues at coordinate 28,275,399 of JARVGV010000350.1, read as the reverse complement.
CGTTTAGCTCAGTGTCAGTCAAATCAACTGTAGGCATTTTGGGTCAAATTATTATTTCGTCATTATTTTTCAGAATAAAAACAGAAAAACCTTCCTGCTGGAATCAACAGGGTCATAATAAAATTAGTAACCGGTGAAATCGCAGCTAAGTTTGTGGTCTGGTGCTTTTTATTTATTTTTAGTTTTAGCGTTTCCACAACTTTTTGCATTTCATCTTTTTTTTAGATACTGTACTGGAGTTTTTCTGAGGAGTTTGATCACATTACAGAGATGAGTTCTTGAGAATCAGACAAATAAAATCTAAAAGATGAGGTACAATCTGCAGAGCCAGCTGAAAACATCCATAATTCATGCTCTGCAATCTAAAAATCATCCCCGAAGAGAGCGTCACGTTGAGAACTTCGGCTCGTGTTGCTCCAACTGTTCTGTCAGGAAAGATTTTGTTTTTGTTCCTTTTCCTCTTTTTGTTCAGTCCTCTGTGGAAATTTGCGTTTGCCCTCCGGCCACACACAAGACCCGAAAAAAAGCTCTACAGTCTCCAAGTTTCGTTTATTTTTTCTTTAACCGAGGTTATTTTCCACCATCTTGAATTTTATTGACCCTTTTTCTCTTTTCGTACGTTTTTCTTTTTTTTTTTCAGCTCGTACCTCGTTCCTCAGTTTTTGTTCTATTTCAACAATTCATGTCTCAAAACGTTCAGCTCGTTCAGTTCATTCCTGCTGGGACTTTTGGTGTTTGTGCAAGTTTTACTTTTTGAAATATTTAGCTTTGTCGACCATGTTTTTTTTTATTGAAATTGAATGGAGCTCCATATCGTTCACAACCTTTGAGCTGCTCATTTCAGCTTAATTCTGGTTCAGCTTTTTTCTGCTAGTTTCACCTTCATTTCACCTTTAAGTTTCTGTTAATTTCAGCTGTTTTGTAGTTTCTTTCTGCTAATTCTGGGGTGAGGTTTTGTGTTTCCAGCTACTTTTTAGCTAGTTGTCTGCTAATTTTAGCTTTGTGTGTGTGTGTGTGTGTGTGTGTGTGTGTGTGTGTGTGTGTGTGTGTGTGTGTGTGTGTGTGTGTGTGTG
>JARVGV010000350.1:28249738-28259787 GCA_031762435.1 Hypsolebias longignatus | reverse complement strand
GGACGCCATGTCATCCGGACCAGAGAGGACAAGGATAGCCCAAGTTGTTATCAACGCTCCGTTCAGAAGCCTGCATCCCTGATGGTATGGGGTTGCATGAACGCTTGTGGCATGGGCAGCTTGCATGTCTGGAAAGGCACCATTAATGCAGAGATCTATGTTCAGGTTCTAGAACAGGGGTCTGCAACCTTTATGATCAAAAGAGCCATTTATTCCTCTTTGCACACTAAATAAAATGTCTGGAGTCACAAAACCTGCTAAAACTGTGATTATCAACTGGTGGCCCATGGCCCACTTCAAGCTTGATGGAGGGGGCTTTTACAGCCAGTACGTTATCAGGTTGACTCACCATGTTTCTTCTTAGCAACTTGCTTTTAATGTATTCCCCCAAAACATTGGGTGGATTTGAGAAAAAGGTCACACAGTAAGACTGGAAGTGAGCTAACAGAAGTGGCTAACAAACTACTAGCATGATGTAGTCAACAAGTTTTACTCCTTGTGTTAGTGTCAGTCACATGTTGGCAAAAGAAATGACTGTAAAACTGCTAAAGCGAGCCATTTCTTGTTGTTGGTGCAACCACCAATAAACTGCAGTTTTATGTTAGTTTTGGTCAAAACTTAGAGCCGCTGCAGAGGAACCAAAGAGCCACATGTGGCTCTAGAGCCACAGGTTGCAGACCCCTGAACATAAGTGTTCAGTGTGAAGGAAGAGGCAGGTGAGCGCTACCTTTAAATTTTTTTAGCTTGCATGCCTGTATTGTTCTCTGATAGCTTTGTGGTCAGCACTGACAGCCATCAGTGGTGGACATGTCAGTGGGGGTGGGGGTGGGGGGCAGTTCAGTTCAGTAGGTGGAGCGCTGGGCAGGGCACCCCGCTTGTATATTGATAGGGGAAACACTGTCTCTCTTGTGACAAGTGAAACCTTCAGGGACAACAGTTCCTTTAGGATCTCAGTTTCTCAGGTGTTTTTGTTTCGATGAATAGAAAAACTAATTATGTAACAAAATATTTTGTGTGTTCAGATTATGAACATTCTGTCACTCATGCTGATCCTTATTAAATATTGTTCCTGTGCCTAATTATTTTTTGTTTTCTGTTTAGGCGTACAAAGACTCGATCTTTTGACAACTTGCCCAGTGCGTGTGAGCTGGGAAGCTTGCTGGCCCCCAACCGCCGCTCCAGTGATCCGAGCCTCAATGAGAAGTGGCAGGACCACCGGCGCTCTCTGGAGCTCAACATAGCAGTGGGGCCCGAGGGAGGGGGTAATCAGGATCCAGAGGTACAGCCTAACGGAGAGGGCTCTTTTCCTGCTGGACTGGACGATGTGGTGCAGTCCCAGGAACCCCAGGCTGTGCTCAGACAGAATATCTCTGTGGAGTCAGCCGGAGAGGACACAGAGGAGGCAGAGCTCTCTGTGGCCATGGGTGTTGCTGAGGGCCAAATGGAAAATATTCTGCAGGAAGCCACAAAAGAGGAAGCAGGAGCAGATGCACAGGGGGAAAGAAGTGCTGCTCCAGCTAATGTTGTTGTGGCTGCGGACGTCAAAGTCATCGCTGATGTAAAAGCTGAGGAGGAGGAGGTCACAAATACCAATGGGTCTGAGAGGCAGAGAGAGATCTTTGCTAATGGTTACCTTCGTGAAGATGGTGTAACAGAGGCAGAGGAGAATGGTGATTCTGACCCTCTACCTCCACACAAAGAAGAGGGACTTGATCAACAGGCTGCTGAGGGGACTCCAGAGGATCTGGTGAAGGAGAACGTAAAGGTTCAAGAGGAGCCAGAGCATGGCCTCAGTACGTCCAGCTTCAGTAAACCAGAGCAACCTGCAGTCCAAAGAACTATAATCAATGGCTTTGTGGACAGGCCCCCTGAGGAGCTGAGCATGGACGAGTCCTGCTCTGTCGCTGAATGTGGACATGCTGTCTCGGAGCCAGGGGAGCAGGTGGGTAAAGGGACCTCCCTGATGGAGAGCTCCACGGAGACTTTAACTGAAGAAGTCTGCAGCAAATCAGAGCGCCCCGCACAACAAACTGTTTATTTAAGTCCTCAGCCCTGCAGTGATGGCAGGAGCCAACACACCTGCTCCATGAAAGTGAGAGGGGTGGAGACAGGGGAGCACAGCTTCAGCAGAACTTTAAACGGGGGCAGCAAGCAAACCTCCATCAGTGCCTTTCAGTCTGCAAGTGCTGAGCTCAGCAGAGATGGGCTGTGTAATGGGGACACCTCTGATGGAGACCCCTGTGTAGGACCTCACTGGTTGAAAGGAAACGGGGAGAGGGCTACTCTGAGTCGACAAGTGTCCCTAGCAAGCTGCAACTCCTTGATCCTTCATCTTCGAGGCAGCTGCTCTCAGCATCGCTGCTGCCATGCCGTGCTGAGCAAGACCACCGTCAGCCCTGAGCAGCCGTCTCGAAGCCACCTGGACGATGACGGGCTGACTCTGCACACAGATGCCATCCAGCAAAGGCTGAGGCAGATCGAGGCAGGGCACCAGATGGAGGTGGAGACTCTGAAGAAGCAGGTGCAGGAGCTGTGGAGCCGCCTGGAGAATCAACAGCATGCCAGCTCCCACAGGATTAATGGAGACATGGGAGACGAGGTGGTAAGATCCTCATAGACTGGTACACTTTTCTATAATGTGTAACTAGTTGAAGGAACTTCAGGCCGATGAGTTTCTGTTTACAGCTGCCTCAGTAGTGACTGTCTTTGTTCTCGTGTTGCAGACCTCAATGATAGACTCGGAGTACAGCTGCGACCCAAACTGTTTGTCACGCTGCAGCACAGAACTGTTCTCAGAAGCCAGCTGGGAGCAGGTGGACAAGCAGGACACTGAGGTGAGATCAGTCAGGACTTCTAGTAGTGATGCACTTTAAATATGACAGCATTTGTTGTGAACTCTTCAAATGATGGAGGCTGTGAATGACTACATTGCAGGTCACTCGGTGGTACCCTGATCATTTGGCTGCACATTGTTACGGCTGTGAAAGCAGGTTTTGGCTCGCTACCAGGAAACATCACTGCAGGTGAGAAGATGCCACGGGGACAATGTTCCCTGCAAATGTGTTCTTGTTTTTAGTATTAGACCCTCTGATTCATTGTTTTATAAACTACAGTACAGTACTCTTCTTTCTACTGCTTTTTTACTGTAGTTTATTGTTATTATTGTTTACTGTTATTGTTGTCTGTACTTTATATGTTCTGTCTGGAACAGGTCTCTCTTGTAAATGAGTCCTCGTGGCTCATTGAGACTAGCCTGTATAAATAAAGGTTGAATGAATGATGAATGCTTATTATAATTGTCTAGTTTGTTTTGTATCTTTTGTTATTTTATTATTATTATCATTATTATTATTATATATACAGCTCTTTGACTAATAGTGTCATGGTTGGTAGAAGGTAAGATCCAAAGATGCAGACTGACTCAAAGATTCAATAACAAAATAAATACAAAAATAAACAACAAGTTTAGCCTAGCAGCAACATTAGCAACCAAAAGACCATTGAGAACAATTAAGGACACCCAGACTGGACACTAAACCAGAATGGCTGACTGCAGGTGAGTGAGGGCTGGAGGACTTAATGGACTGGGACTGATGGTTTGTGGTATCAGGTGAGACTAATGATGACCAGGAACAAGTGTGAAGGGCAGGGCTGAACAGAAGAAAAGTACTGATGGTAAATGAATCCACAGGGAACAGAACACAAGAAAAAATACAGAAATTAACTAAATAAAAAGACTAAACCCAGAAACAGAAAATAAATAAATAAATTAAAAAAAAACTCCTGACAAAAGGATGCTTTTGAAGAAAACTTTGACTTTTAAAGGCTTTCTGGAATAACTTTGTTATATATCATATTGCATGACCACATGGGCTCAGGTCTATAACTCCACCCAAACACAGTGGCTCTTTATACAATCAGGCTGTAAAACTATCATCACTGCAGCATTAGTAAGAAATATAACCTAATGAGCTTTGATAGTTTTTGTTTTCTTCAACTGTTTCATAAATGCATCAATCGTGTAGCACTTGAGCCATTACTTACATTTGTTGAGGGACAGAACAACAGAGTCACTAGAAGTTTCACAAATCATGACAGTAAAATATTATTTTGCAGGACAACTTTTGAACAGACAGCCTTCTCTGTTAGGAGTTGTGAGCTGCGGAGCTCGTTACCATCTGGTCTTAAGACCAAAACTGACATTAAAATATTCACATCAAGGCTTAAGAATTGCCTAAAGATGAACCAGAATTGTACTTGTTTTAAAATATTGTTAATTGTTTTAACTCAATAGTTTTAAATACATTGTTTTTTATTTATTTTTCATAATTTTAATTGTTTTTTACTGTTGATCTTAACTTTTCATTTAACCAACTGTTAAAGGTCCTTCTAGGGACGGGTGTTGCAAGTTAGCTTTGGCTATAAACACTGTGATGCAGACATTAGATTGATTTGATACATGTTTCTTGTATCTGTTCCTATCAAATAAACAATAAATAAATTAAAAAAAGCTACCAAACATTTTCAGGTACGGTTGTCCTTGCAGATACCAAAACCAAAGTATGGTTCAAATACAGAACTTAATTTTCCGTAGAGGTTCAATGTAAAGCTGAGGTGCAAATCAAGTTAGGGGTAAACATGTACTGCTAAAGGTTACCGGTACGTGTCTGGTTAGGCTAGAGAAATAAATGAAGTCAATACAATGTCCTAAAATGTTTAAAATACAAATTGTACTGTTAGATTTTTCTAAAACTTTCCTGAAACATTAAATGATCACAGAATTCCAGTTGTGCTGATAATTTATTGAAAGTTATAAAAGGAAGTACAAACAACAACAAAAGTGCAGTAAAAAAAAAAAATACAACTTTTAAAATAGTTGTTTTGGTTACTTATTTCAGCATCATGTCAACAGTCTTTAAATGAATTAGTTTTTATATTGTTTTTATATGTTTTATAGTAAAATTAAGGCAAAAAATGTATTTAATGGGAATAATATATGTTCAAGTGAAATAAAAAATATGAGAGCAACTATCAGTTTCTGAAGTGAATCTACATATAAACATTTTCTAAATTTATAAAGCAAATGTGACTTAGCAGAACTTATGAAGGCTAAAGATTTAAAGTGGGTTTAACACCGCTGCTTTACTGTATGTGATCTTCAGAGGACATCGAACAGGATTATTATTCAGAGGCAGTGAAGGCACCATGGAAACCATAAGGCATGTTAACTGGCACATCGGCTCTTCCCAGCTCCTCAAATGTTTTAGCATCCAAAACAAGAAGGAAAGTTCCTTTATCCTGTGGAGAAATAATTTGGAAACACAAACGCATCAGAGTTTGTAAAGGAGGAGGCAGCTTCTTTCTGCACCACAAAATCCGCAAGCTTTCACTGAACAAACAAATCAAAAAGCATTGTCTTCAATAAAAGGAGGAACAATAACCATTCAGTGGCACATCAAAGGACTCTGCAGTGGTTGCAAGTTTTAACCTGAAAGCACGACACCAGGCGTGGACACCGTGAGTTTTGTTAAAGGGGATGCACTCAGGCTGAATCAATGAGCATCACCTGTATACACCTTCCTGTTATTTTACACATTACTCGATGGTTGGTGACTGAAAATAGAACCAACCCATAAATAGAAAAGACGGACAAAAACATCACTCTATACCCACTGCACAACTACATCGACTGCCTTGGGGAAAAGGTTACAGGGAAAGTATATTTTCCACCCCTATTTTTTTATTTTTTTTTAACATGGAGAATGTTATGTTTCTTTAGGCTGCTCCCTTCTTCAGACGTCACCACAACTCGTATGAAAGATTTGGCAATTTGTTTTACGCCGTATACCTTCGATGCAACCTGGGCTCGAACTCACAACCTCAGTATTAAAAGACTGCAACACCGAGCTACCTCAGCCTACTCAGTTTGGTTATTTCAGCTGTGGAACATGCAAAATTAAAAATTTCTTAAAACCATCTTGAGTATTTATTTATTATTAACTTTTATTTAATCAGGCAAATCCCACTGAGATCACAGATCTCTTTTACAAGGCAGGCCTGGGCCTGAAGGCAGACTAACATGCATGTTTTTGGTCTGTGGGAGGAAACCGGAGTACCCGGAGAAAAACCACACATGCACGGAGAGAACATGCACACTCCACACAGAAAGACCACAAGTCCAACTGGGGATTAAACCCAGGACCTTTTTGCTGTGATGCAACAGTGCTGACCACTGAGTCGCCGTGCAGCCAAAGTAGTTTATTTCAAATGTACAATCCACACAACAAATGCTGAAAATTATAGTTTTTCCACAAGATGAAAATGTCAATTTTGTGGATTGTACGGCTGAAATAAACATCAACATGAGTGTTATTCTTACAGAAAAATATAGGCCTACTGGATTAATCTACTCATTTTAGGTTGTTTATTTCAGCCAAGCAGTCCACAAAATTACTTCTTTGGAATCCAGTTATGTCAATTTTAAAAAAGTATGTTTTTTTTTGTTTTTTTTTAGCTAAGTCAGAAATGTGTCTTTTCCCCCCAGTAGATCTAAAGCAGACTGAAGAAAAGCTAAGATCCTATTTGGGGAGGTGTGATGCCCATTTTTAAGCGTGTGCATTAGTACCTGTAAAAAGATCAGTCTACATTCATAAACCAGGCTCCACGTGCTGAAACAGGGTCATAGCTGTGACATAGCTATGTTCATATCTATCCCGCTCCTCAGGAGTCGCCACAGCAACCTAACTAGCATGAAGACTTGGCAATTGTTTTTACATCGGATGTCCTTCCTGACGCAACCACAGACCACCGAGCTACCACAGCTCTGTCTGTGGAGCAGAAAGCTGATATTTAGGGCGCCTGGGGGTTAAGAGCCTTTCTCAAAGGCCCAGAGTGGAGCAAATGAGGGTGGAGGCAGATGTGGGTGTTTCACCTTTCCCACCCACATTTTGACGTCGTTCTGGGGAGTTGAACCGGCCACCTTCCGATCACAGCCCACCTTCTCCAACCTCTGCGCCAGCACTTCCCCAATACCTCTGCATTCACCTGCTTTTTTTTAATTGACGTTTATACACGAGCGTTTTTACAAATGAGGTTTATTGCAGCACGGTGGCACAGTTGGTAGAGCTGCTGCCTCTCAGCGAGCAGGTTGCCAGTTCAAATCCCAGTCCAGGGGTTGTTCTGGGTGGAGTTTGCATGTTCTCTCCATGCATGTGGATTTTCTCCGGGTACTCCAGTTTCCTCCCACAGACCAAAAACTTGTGTGTTAAACTGACTGGTAATTCTAAATTGTCCCTAGGTGTGAGTGAGAGAGTGAATGATTTTTGTTTTGTTTGTCCCTGTGATGGACTGGAGACATGTCCAGGGTGTCCCCCGCCTCTCATACAGTGACTGCTGGACATGGGCTTCGGCGACCCAAAAAAGGAAGGAGCGGCTAAAGATAATGGATGGATGGTATTTTACGTTGTATTAGTGATAAGCAGCATTGCTGGATGCTTGGATGACTGCAGCAGAAACAATGAAATGGACACTAATGGACTAAGTTTATTCCAACAAACTGGATGTGGGCAAGACCATATTTATATCACAGTGCATTGTGAAAGTGCCTTTGTGCATGTGCACGAGTAACTGTAAAATGGTCCATCTGGAGTGATAGGAAAATCGCAAAAGTCACAATGACGGGCAAAAAAAATTATTTTTATCATTATCATTTTTTGCACATTTATTTTACCATTTGTATGCACATAATTTTCCTACACGTGCAATTTGAAATGTGTATACAGTATTTGAAAAAAAAAAAAAAGATTGTGCATTTGTGAATCTTGTACGCTTGTGTGACTACTTCTGAGACTGATTTATCTCCAGACATGACTGACAATTACAAATAATTTAACCACCTTTAGTCTGATTTAGATTGTTACCTGTGAGGGGGTGAGGACCACCGACAGGATGACACCATCGTCCTCCTCAGCAGCATCAGGTGACGGCACAAACATGGGCTCTGATGGGTAGAATCCCTTCTGGTGCCAGACCTGCAATAAAACATAAACTATTTAGTTGTAGCTCTTTCTGTCCAACTCTAACACCAACTGTATGCACAGTTTCATGCTCAGAGTACGTGATGAGAATGACCGTCCTCTACAACCACACCAAATTAAGTGCAATAGCTTCATTTTTTTTGTATTACAGTGATTGTTGTGTTTGCTAAAGTTAATTGGCTGTGGCAGCCATCTTGAACTGAATTGGCTTCAAAGTTTTACCAGAGATACATTAATTTATTATTTCCTAAATGTTTCAGGAAAGTCTGTGGAATCGTTCATGAGGTATTTTGCAACAGACGAGACAAAGGTGGACAAACACCTTGAGCGTCTTGTCCTTGAGGTCCATCTTTAGCAGCGAGTCTCCGACCAGGTGTCTGAAACCACAGCCGTAGAAGTACCGGTACGGTCGAGCGTTAACTCTGCCATAGTTGATCTGAGGGAACTCCAAGCCGCCGTAGTCGTAGAGGTCGTTTCCATGGAGATCCTCAAACTGGCAGAACACCTGTGGACAAAAGGAGGATTAGGAGTGTCTGCTGTTATTTAAAGTTTCTGTCATTTTTTAAAAAAATCTGGGACATTTAGGATCACAAAACTTCAGCTGATGTTAATTGATTTGGTTTCATGAATGTGTTCAAATGTTTGGATACCTGGTTCTTCATACAGTAATAAACATGTGTAAACAATGCAAACAATGATGCTGGCCTCCCTCCTTTTGACCCCCCGGTGTGGTAAACTAGGTTGGATGTGAGGCACCAGGCGGTTGCAACGCTCTCTTGGGTGGCCTGCGCTGCTGCTTTTTTTTTTTTTTGTGCTTGGGTTTTTTTGCAACCTCACACTGTGTCCTTTTAGGGATACAGTGTAAGATATGATTTTTTTTCAACCACTTCTTTCCCACATGTTTCCTTTTCCTTATCTAACGAAAAAAGGCAGCGCCTCTCGAGGCTGCAGCCTCAGGCACACCCGTCTCCCCATGTCGATGTTGTTTGGTTGTTTGTGTTTCTTGGATGGGCTGTACTGAAATGTCATTTTGTTGTGCTTCGACGCAATGACAATAAAGTCTGATGCAGAATAATGTATAAAGTGGAAGATGTATTAACTCAGGTTTTATTGCATAACATTCTTTTATTCTCTCTTATTTTTGTGACCTGTGTTTGTGTTTATTTTTCTGTTTTAAGGTTTATTTTTCATATTCAGTTTTTATTTTCATTTTATTTATTTATTTTCTTAATCTCTCTTACTTCTCTTATCTGCATTTAAAAAAAAACAAAAACCCTGCAGTCCGTCATCATGGTTCAATACCCTGTCTGACTTTCAGCCATGGATTTTGATACCTAATTACTTTTGCTGCCACAGTAGCCTTTATTCTCTGTTTTAATATAATCAAACAAGAGAAAATTCTCGTGTCATTGCAAAAACTGCATTCTTAAGTTCAACCTAATGGCATACGCTCGTATAGATTTTTGCTTGGAGTTGTAAAAAAAATACATAAGAAGCCAAATCTATGCAACAGGGTGCTGGATTTCTTAACCAATAGACCATAGTCTGTGAGGATCAACAACTTCTCCTCCTCCACCATAATTCTCAGCACTGGCTACCCTCAGGGCTGTGTGTTGAGCCCCCTCCTGTTCACTCTGCTCACATATGATTGTGCAACAAGTTAACAACCCATCCAGGCTGTCGTGTTGTAAAGTTTGCAGATGGTACAGCAGTGGTGAGATGCATCACAACAATGAGTCCAGCTACAGGCAGGAGGTGGAACACCTGAAGAGCTGGTGCAGGAAGAACCACTTTCACGTTGATGTGAAGAAGACGAAGGAGATTATTGTTGATTTCAGAAGGAGCAAACACGTCTACCCCTCTCTACTCATAAGGAGATCTGCAGTGGAAGTGCACCTGAGTTACAGCCTCAGCTCAACAGAACCGAGCGCCCCGCCTACCCAACGCTCCAACCACCTGTCGGCACTGACGTAACGCTAAACTAGCAGCTTTCAATGCAGGTGCACTAGCTGA
>JARVGV010000350.1:28189535-28210154 GCA_031762435.1 Hypsolebias longignatus | reverse complement strand
TCCTCTTCATCAGACTGTCATACAACAACAGAGTGTCTTCAGTCAGAGGCTTCTTCAGATCCGTTGTAGGACAGACCGCTACAGGAGATCCTTCCTGTCCACAGCCATCAGCATCTAGAACAGGGGGGGGGGCAAAGTGGGGCCCGTGGGCCAAATTTGGCTCACCAAGCTGTTTCAGTTGGCCCGCCAAGCTGTCCTCATTGCTATATAAAAATTTCCTTTGAAGAATCAATGTCTATACACTCAATGATTCCACCCATTGACTTTATTGTTAGTCGGTCTACCATAATTTAACTACACGGATTACACAGTAGAGTAGATAATTTATGTATTTTTAAAATAACTTTAATAGTTTATATTTTATATTTTACTTTGACAAACTTTCTACAATCCCTTGGCAGCTTTCTGCCACTGAATAACATTTTTCTTTGACAGAACACAGTTATAAATCACACAAAGTGTTTAAAAGTAAATTGTAAATATGAACTGGTTTCAGTGGTGATTTGAGCCTCTTTACGTTTAAACTCAGCACCCCTGAAAAATAAAGAAACCATGATTAGGATTGTGTAAGGAAACAGTTCTCAAACCTTAGAATCACCAAAATATTGAATAAATATGGATTAAACGACAACAGTCTCAAACGGGGCAATAAAATCGATTAGTTTTTTTGCATGAGGCCCGCCACCTGTCAATCAATCCAGTAGGCACGTCAGCAACTGATCAATCAGCAACTGATCAATCAGCAACTGATCAATCAGCAACGTCGAGTTGTCCTGAAGTTAACACCTCTTACCTGCAGAGCTGCAGCGGTGTCGCACGAACGCTTTGCAGTCAGAGATATTTAAATAATAACAGAGTTTACATATTTTGTTTCATGTTAATCTACTGTAATAAACTTTGTAAAATACACCAAAACACAGAATGCTGGAAATGACATCTACTTTAATCAAAATTCTCAGGGAGAGGACTCCCAGACCTCCCACCACCACCAACACAGTCTGTTCTGTAATGTTCTTTATCAGAATGGAAGGTTAAATAAGTGTATAATAAATAAATGGGCTTTAAATAATTATTTGCATTTCATGTATTATATTATTGCATTTGGCCTGCAGCCCTCTGATAGATTTTAAATTTGGCCCTCTCAGGGAAAAAGTTTGGGCACCCCTGATCAACTCTTTAATGAAACCAGGATGATGAGTTACAACATTTAATTTATCTTTGGGATTAATTATTTTTAATTGAATTGAAAAAGACAAAAACACTGAACCAAAGGAGTTAAATAAAACTCAAAACAGAAAATACAAAAAACATCACAAAACACCAAGAAAGGTTGAGGAGTAATGCAGGCAGTTCAAGTGAACAATTCACACTCGCTCATGTGTGTTGTGTGGATGACTTATTTAAACCACAGTAGAGGTAACATCCCCTGTGGTACTTTTATTACAAAGTATTTAAAGGCCTAACATGTCTTGAAGAAGTTCATTTCTTTCAACTCATTGCTGTGTTGATAGAATCATGTTTATTTCCAGAGCGGTCCCGCTGTTTAGGTAGAAATTGAAGTGGGACAAATTACATTACCTGCTGCAATAGACTGAAATGAACCAAAGCAGCCAACACAAACACATTACACAAGGTTAATAAGTTAGCAGTCTTCTATTTATCCCCCAAATCATCTGTTTGGGATTGTTTCCAAGCATTTCCTGCTTTCTGGATGGTTTTGAAAGAGAAAGCAATATATTTTAATCACATCTGACAATGGCATTACTGATCAAAAGCTAACCATGCGTCAGTGGTGGTGTGGACCCATAAAGCAGTCACGTTAAAACGTAATTACACTGAATTTAAATTAAATGGATTCACTTATTACAACTGAACAAAAAAATCTATCATCTCCTAGCTGGTCTTAAAATGTGTAAAAATATTACCAGCTAATAATAAAGCAACATTGTGATCATTAGAATTTCACAAAAGTCTGACAAAATCCAAATGAACAAGGTAAAAGCACACTGTTGTATATTTTCACCTACTGCCTTTCATGGCTGCATCAACTTGTGTTGAGAAATGACTCTGGTATACCTCTTTGGGTGAAATTATTTTGTCACAAAACATTGTAAGCTCTCACACAACCTCTTAGAATTCAGAATGTGTTTGAAATTACTCATTTACCTTCACATTGATTTTAAGATTAACATCTGTCAAAACACCTTTTTTTCTGTTGGCTAAGGTTAAATATCAATGGCAGCAAGTCTGAGACTCTTGGAAAGTCTAATAAAAACCCATTCAGAGGTTTGTCATGGGAAAAAGTGATTCCCAAAACAACCAGGTGTAGGAAAAAAGGTTGTAAGCTCAATCATCCAGGTAGATAACAAAAAAAATAAAATAAAATAAAAAATAAAAAAGGTTAAAACACGTCATCTGGACCAGTTTCTTTAAGTGAGAAATGTTTTGTCCCCCATCCAGAGGAACTTTTTGTTGTTGTTGTTGTTGTTATCTACCTGGATGTTTGAGCTTAAAACCTGTTTTCTGAACCACTTTGGCCTTGGTTGTCCTCAGGCTTTTTCTGTAAGTAGGAAGTTGGCCATCTGGCCTAAAACATTTGATTGTTGTACATGATGAATGATTGTTTTGGATGTGTTAGAGATGCCAACAAGAGGTTGGCTTGAAACACAGCAGTGAATTCTACCTATGGGACACATCTGGTTGACAGGCCGTAGGCTGATGAAGTCCTCTGGATAGGGAACAAAACGTTTCTCACTTAAAGAAACTGGTCCAGATTACATGTTTTAACCTTTTTTGTTGTTAACCAGGTGTATGCTATGTCATATACAGTATTCACAAAGTTTTGGAGAACAGTCAGCGATCACAGAAGATCAATGCACTTACAAGTACATACTTATCAATGCTTTCACCTGTCTGAGGCTCTGACCTGTTCTGACTTCCTGAACAGATGTTGAACTTGCAGCTGCCAGCCCCCAGCTGCTCCCTGCCCTGTCCGGCTTTATCAGAACACAGCTGCAGTCAGAAACAGGGAGGGAATCTGGAAAACCAAGGACTCCTGAAAAAACATGTCACTGTAATCATATCTGTCTGGCTATGAGGATAACAAAACCTCTCTCTTTCTGTCCCTTCACTGACTGGTCACATGAAGATTATTACCGTACTTTTGACCTATAAGTCGCAGTGGGTTTTTTTTTTTGCATCATTTACATGCGACTTATAAACCAAAGAAACTTATTTGTGTTTTTTTTTCCCTCCATATTTACAAACCAAATTTTGGCTGAAATATGAATGTTTTCATTCATTCTGATTGAAAGTATTGAACACTACCATTTTAAGCTGCCAGATGGCACTCAAATAGTATGGCATGCCATTGTATCATGTAATAGGTAAAAGTGGCTATTACTAACACAATTGGCTTGCCATAGAGGCTACCTTCATCTAGCTCTAGGATCATGCCTGGAGCAAACGTCAAATTAGCTTCATTTCGCCGCACCGCCCAGGCGAAATGAAGCTGATTTGACCATTGAAGTGCATTTAGTAAGTAAAAGTTCAACTGAGACACACCTTTACTATAATTTTGAGCAAACAATTGTTTTTAAGTGTTAATCTTTTTAAATTCTTGTTAAAGTCCTCTTGTGCACGCTCCCGCGACCGCCATTTGGTAGCAAATTGATTTTTGGTACACCACCGGCCCACATTTTCGGGTTGTCAGCAGTGACGCATAATAGATGTGACTTATATGGCAAAGCAACATATTTATGTTTTTTCCACTTTATTAGACATTTTTGGACTGATGCGACTTATGTGGTGGTGCGACGTGTACGGCAGAAAATACGGTACATGGAACATTTTAATATCATTCACAAATAACAATAAAAGAGCAGTGAAAATTATGGAGCATGGTGAGTGCAAATAACACACGTTCCCTTGACAGATTCATGAGATATTTTGCTAACAGACAAACAAAAGAGCACCACATGGTCACGCAGATACAGGCGAGATGATTTTTTAAAGGAGTTGTATTTTTCATGGCGTTTGTTTTTAAAAATACACCCCAGTGGCAGAAGACTTTGCGAGGAGCTCTGAGCACCGGAGGAAGTGTATGAAGAGCGGAGTGTGTGCACAGCAACGTGCACACCGCGTGCTGTGGCTGAGCAGAAAGAAGAAGCCTCATTAAATTTTAATTGCAGCACTATGTTGAGTGCATCGCCATCATCAAGATGCATGTGACCTTCTTTTTCTTTCTGGTTTCACTTGGACCAGAGGAGTGTGTGCAGCACATTTGTCCTCTTTATAAGATGATGGAATGTGACAAAAGGGACTTCTATAATCTTTATTAGTTTGTATTTCAACAATAGGCAGAAAACATGCTGTAAGTATTAAGTTTCCTTCTTGAAGCCTCGTGTAAATCGATGCAGGAGCCATCAATCTAAATGATACTCAGAGACAGGACGTTCCTCACACTTCCTTCCAGGTACGTGTCAGAAGAAGAGGCCACATGAGAAAGAAGCAGCCTGTTTAGTATTCATGCTGGATGAGAGTTGTGTGTTTATCATCCTCCCGTCCTGGATGGGTGTTGCATTACAAGGTACTGTCTCCAAACTGCCAGGATCAATTAACATCAATAATGAATGCCTGCCGACACCGCTGCTCTTGAGTGCCCATTTTGTTCCAGCTCCCATTGTTCCCTCCCGTGTAGAGCGTTTTAATTTTGCATCAGATACAAGGAGCTAATTCTTCTAAACAGAAGACAGACATGACCTGAGATGGCCTTTGTGAGGTTAAAAGCACCACATGTTCTCAACAAACCACACACCAAGTCCTCTGAACCACAGCTGTGAGCTATTGAGCGTAAACGGGATCATCAGAGGGTTTTATTCACCTCAGGGAGATCGCTTTTCACATCCGAGCACTTTCAGTCAAAGTCAGATGTTCAGGAGCGTAGTCAACATGGACAAAGGCAGAGGTCTTCAACACTGTTATGAAATGTTAAGACTGCTAGAGCTCTTAGTAAATATGACAAGGGTTAAAGAGTTGATGTTCAACCGGGATGTAAAAAAAAAATACATAATTGGTTTATCAAAGAGAAAACTGTTTTATTGAATTCATTGTTGATCAGTTGTTCAGATAACACTCACTGTTGGAAGAACTTTTGAAGCCAGTGATCAAAAACAAAACTAGAACATTCCTGATGAAATTTTGACGGGTGCCAATGTGTTACTGCCAACAGATCCAACACCAAAGAATCCAGAACCAGAAAAAATGCCTACATTTTGATTTATAAACGACAGTAAAGAAAACTGGGATTAAAAAAAAAATGTTAAAGCTGCTGCCTGTGTCTCATTAGGGTCTCCATGGTAACCACAGACCTGTCTCTGTCACTCCCTGACAGCAAATTAAAGAGATGCAGACAGAAACTGTCTGAACGATGAGCCTCAAAGAAACATCTGCTGTGTGAAAACGAAAAGTTGTATCTTAATAATTCCTAAACCGTGGATGAACGAGGACTCTGGTCTCATGAAACGTTATGTTTTTATGCAAGAGAGAAGTTTTTTTTTAAGCACTTAATTATCCATTTTTGAAGAAAACATTTTATAGAATAAAGAGATATAAAAATATCTTATACAGGTAGTCCTCGAGTTACGGCGCAGATCCGTTCCTATGCACCGTTCGTAACCCGATTTTGCCGTAAGTCGGAAAATACAAACGGTGTTTTAAACACTTTTTTCAACGTAACACAACACCAGCGTACATTCTGTACCTTAACCATGTACAGTACTGTATTTTCAAGCAGTTAGCTAACACTGTACCCTCAAAAAACACATAAAAATACTGCACAGTACGTTTCATAATAAAGTAAAACAGTAAAAAAACTGTACCTGTATCCCTCTGCCATCACTCTTTCTCTTTTTTTTTAAAATCCAATCCACCTCGGTCAGGAGTGTATACAGGTAAGTCCAACCAACGAAGTTTATTAGAACAAGAGCTGCTGCTAATTTTACAGGCTGCATCGGCTTAGAGCACAAACAAAATGGACTCCTCCAGCACATGTTGTGTTCACAGAACAAGATGGACGCCAGAGAGCGGGAGGAGTCCACAGGGTCTTAAAGGGAAAGGTATTAACACCCCACACACAAAAGAAACGGCACTGTGTCTAGCTATTGAAAATCAATGGGAGGTGTGATGACGTCACTGGGAGGCGTTCGCAAGTCAGAGTTGCCGTAAGTCGGGGGCGCCGTAACTCCAGGACGACCTGTACTGTATTTAAATAAACTCCTAAAAACACGTTCTTATACAACAACAAATAAAAGCAGTGCATTGTGTTTTTGTTATTTAAACCAGTTAACTGGATGAATTGTATTGTTCTGTGAAGATGCCGTGAATGCTAAGTGCTGAATAGATATGTTGAAATTTTCAGAAAACACTGACTTGTTAACGCTAAAAGAAGCAGAGTACCAGCTAAAATCCAAAAGTAGCAAAAATGCTAGCGAAAATCTAAAATTAGAAAACTACGACCTCTGTCTTGTTTGAACTGAAAGCAGAAAATCATCCAGGTTTTTATGTCTCTAAGAGTAGCTTGTAATTTAAGCTAACTGACTGATTTGTCAGGGTTCATGGATAAACATAACTAAGATCTGACAAACAGTGAAAATATAGCAAAAAGCTAGGAAAAGCTAAAATAGCAACACACTGGCTAAAAGTAGCAGAGCCTTTGCTAAATGCTAGCAAAAAGGGCTAGCAGAAAGTAGCAGGAGTACCTAAAGACTAATAATAGCATCTATTAGTGTGACCCCTGAATTGACATTAAAGCAACAAATGTTTTTCAGACTAATGGCACCTCCAACGGACTGGTTCCTATGCTGCGAGTGTACAACAACACGGCACGTTACGTGGATCAGGGCGGCAACAAGGTCAGGACGAGATAACTCCTATTTTTTTTTTTAAAAAATGGTGCTTGAGGTTTTTTAATGAAAGCTTTAATCCCGTGCGTCACTGTGCTTAGAGGCCTGGTGCGTTTGCCATGTACCTGGAGCCGTGGCATTCGGACGTGTTTGAGTTTTTGGAGCTGAAGAAGAACACCGGGAAAGAAGAGCAGAGGGCCAGAGACCTGTTCTTTGCCTTGTGGATCCCAGACCTCTTTATGAAACGAGTGGAGCGCAACCAGGTGACTAACAGAGTTCAGCTCATTCACTGTTTGCTGAAGCTTGTGTAGAGATGCTCATTGCTCCGGCGCTCTTGTAGGACTGGTCCCTGATGTGTCCAAGCGAATGTCCAGGGTTAGATGAGTGCTGGGGGGAGGAGTTCGAGGAGCTCTACACTCGGTAAAGAACCCTTTCCTAACTTTTTTTTATCAACAGCACAGTTATCAACGCTAACCTGTCCCCGTGACCCTGTTGGTGTTTAGGTACGAGAGGGAGGGCAGGGTCAGGCGGGTGGTGAAGGCTCAGCAGCTGTGGTACGCCATCATCGAGTCGCAGACAGAAACCGGGACTCCTTACATGCTCTACAAGGACGCCTGCAACAGGAAGAGCAACCAGCAAAACCTGGGCACCATCAAATCCAGCAACCTGTGCACGGAAGTTGTTGAGTACACAAGCGAAGATGAGGTAGGAAGCAGAAGAGTTAGATTTTTGTTTCTATTACCGTAATTTTTGGACTATAAGCCACTATTTATTTCACACTCTGAACCCCGCGGCTTATACAGTGCTGCAGTTTTATTTATTTTTTTTTTTTAATTTTTTTATTATTATTTTATTTTTATTTTTTTTTTAAAAAGACGGGCTAACGAGCTTCATGCCACCAAAAACATTTACCGTAGGTTATAGTCACACCCGGGTGCTTGCATAGCTGCCCAATCCACATCACTTTTGTGGGGGTGGGTTCTTGTGACTCAATGAGACTAACTGTATAAATAAAGGTCAAAATAAAATCTGACCAATTAAATTATTGAACAGGTCACAGTCGAACGAATGAAACGGAGCGGGGAGAGAGAACGGGCTGGGGGAATCCCAGCCCGTTCTCTCTCCCTTCCTGATGGGCTCCTGTATTTTTCTAATTTTTTTATTTTTTTATTTTTTTTTTACAACAAACGAGAGACTGAGGACGTGTGTGATGAAGTTTTTCTGAGGCTGATTAATTCTGACACTGAAGAAGACTACTTTAGTGGTTTTATTGCACAAGAGGAAGATGAACATAGCAATCAGTGACTTCCTGGTAGACTACTGTATTTTTATTTCTACCAGCTGTGTTTAAGGCATTGTTCAGAAAAAAAGAAAAATAACATTTACTGTACGTATTTGTGTATCGGTACGTATTTAATTAAAAGTTTAAAGAATCTTCTGTGTAACAGCTTTCTGTGTAAATATCTCATGTTATAACATGAACACCCATGGCTTACAGTATACACAAGCGCAGCCTATATATATGTACAATTTTTTATTTTTTTGTGTTGCACAGCTTATATTCTGGTGCGCTCAATAGTCCGGAAATTACGGTATATGAGGATAACTAGCTGCTGTGTTGGTAAAGTTTTCATCTGGGTCTGTTCTGCCTTTAACTCAGATTGCAGTGTGTAACCTGGCATCCATTGCCCTCAACATGTACGTCACCTCAGAGAGGACCTTTGACTTCACAAAGCTTGCATCTGTTACCAAAGTCATTGTCAAGAACCTAAACAAGATTATTGACATCAATTACTACCCAGTACCAGAGGTATGGCTTGTTTTAGTTCTTCTCCATTAACCCTGCAGACACTGTAAATAAATGTCCATGTGTCCTGTTTTCTTTAAGGCTGAAAAGTCTAACAAGCGCCACCGGCCGATTGGAATCGGTGTCCAGGGCCTGGCTGACGCCTTTATCCTCATGCGTTATCCGTTTGAAAGTCCAGAGGCCCAGCTGCTCAACATTCAGATCTTTGAGACCATCTACTACGCTGCTCTGGAGGCCAGCTGTGAGCTGGCAGCAGAAGTCGGCACCTATGAAACCTACGCTGGCAGTCCTGTCAGCAAGGGAGTGAGTCTTCTACACACACCTCTCCATCCTGGGGGACAGAGGGACACATCTGGGATTGTCCTGAACAGTGATTTTTTTATTCTCCAGATCCTTCAGTACGACATGTGGGGTAAAACCCCAACAGATCTGTGGGACTGGGCGGCACTGAAGGAGAAAATTGCCAAGTGAGTCCACCTGAATGTCTTCACGTTGTCTTCATACGTGCAGCGTGTCCTCTTTAGCTTCTCCGCCTCGTGTCCTCAGGCACGGCGTGAGGAACAGCCTGCTGTTGGCCCCGATGCCCACGGCCTCCACGGCTCAGATCCTGGGCAACAACGAGTCGATCGAGGCGTACACGAGCAACATCTACACTCGCAGGGTGCTCTCGGGAGAGTTTCAGGTCAGAACAGGAGAGTTGTGTTTAGTTTGTTCTGGAAAAGCTGAGACGTCGTGCAGAAGGTCAATAAAAGAAGAAAAGTTCTCAGAAAAGTTGGGACGGAGGCTGTTAAAGTAAGCAGTAAGGATAAAAAACATCTGGAGGAGCATTTTGCAACAAATAGTCAGTGAGATGACTGGGTAAAAAAAAAAAAAGAAAAGAGGAGCGTCTTGGTTGAATCGCTCAGAAGTAAAGATGGGCAGAGGTTCACCAGTAAAAAAAAAAAAAAAAAAAAAATCTAAAAGTTGTACTTCAGTGTGAAATACAGTTTATAATGTTATCAAAAGACTTCCAGAATCTGGAGCAATTAAAGTACACGACTGAAAGTCTGATCTTCAGACCCTTCAGGCAGCGCTGCAGTAAAACAGGTTTGAGTCTGTTCAGGGCATCACTGCACATGTTCAGAAACACTTCCACAGATCATTGTCTCAACACAGTTCATCCATAAATGCTGCTCAAAGCTCTATCGGGCGAAGAAGAAGCCAGATGTGAACACCATCCAGAACTGCTGCCATCTTCTCTGAACCAAAGCTCATTTCAGATCAGCTGAGGTGACGTAGAGAACTGATCTGTGGTCAGATGAGTTGACTCCCGGATGCAGAGGAGGGATCATCCAGCCTGTTACCAGAGTACAGTAGTCCCTCGTTCATTGTGGAGGTTATGTTTTGGACCCCCCTCCAGCCCAATAATAAAATAAAAAAACTGCAAAGTAACTACGTTATATTTATTTTAGTATTTATATATATTAAGGCTTTAGAAACTCTTCCCACACTCTTACAATGTTCTAAACTCTTAAACCTACGTCATTTTAACAACATCTGTACATGTAGCTGCTAAATTTTACTCACCAGCTCTGCAGAACAGCAGCTCGGTTCCGGACAGACTTGGTTCAGTTGTGGTAGGCCTACCTGGCTGGTTCTGTCCGGCTCTCTGAAGTAGTTCTGGGTAGTAATGGTGGGCTCCGGAGAGAACGCTGGACCTACGGCGGCACGGCGCTGCTCAGACGTCCTTGTGGGCCATCAAGCAGCTCTCAGATTGACTGATGAGTCTGGAGGTCTGGTTCCCGGTGGGTTCTGCGCAGATGTCTTCATCCGCTGGGCGCCCATGTCACTGAATGAATAAGGGCCAAACTTTTTTGGATCTATCCAAACTTTCCCTCTAGTATTTCAGCAGAAGGCAACAGGGCTTCTGGGCAGGGCACTGTTGGCTTCTGGGAAATGTAGTTGTTACGAGTAGGGATACAGTGTAGGCTTGTTGAGAGAAAACTACAAAATGGCAGTGCCTGTCTGAAGTATTTTTTTTTTTTCTTAACTTTTTACTTTGTACTGTACAGTCCCACCGTCCCAAATATCATGTGAGTACGGTAAAATTAAAGTTGACTATCATGTCCTGTACAAATTTTATTTTATTTTTCCTCGTGTACAATCTTACTTTGAAGAATCACAACAGAGCGAGACCTCGAAGTAGCAACAGACTACTGTACACATCAAAAGCCTACCTCTCTGATGGTATAGGGGTGCATTTGTGCCTCTGGCACAGGCAGATTACGCATCAGGGAAGGCACCATTAATGGAGAAAAGTATATACTCATGTGCTCCCATCCAACATCAAGTCCAGTAAAAATGACCCAGATCTGCTGAACAGCTAGAATCCTCCATCAGACCAGAACGGGTCAACAGAACCTCCAGCAGCTGGTCTCGTTAACACAGGAGATGCTTCACAGTGGGAAACATGGACCCGCCCAAACTTTGAGACATGTTGCTGCCAAAAAAAAAAATTTCCTCCCCCACCCCCCAACTAAATAATAGATTCTTGGTTTCAACATTTGATGGTTTACTGTGTTCCACTGTGAACTAAATGAGTTTATGAGATTTATTAAATTGTTGCATTCTGTTTTATTTACATTTTACACAACGTCCCAACTTTATCAGAACTGGTGTAAGAAGTTGTGATTCTAAAAGATAAAGTTATTATTTATAGCACAGCGATTGCTGGACATGGGCACCGGTGACCCCCATGACCCAAAATGGAAGAAGCAGGTAAAAGATAATGGATGGATGTTATAATTTAGTATCCCCCCCCCCCCCACCCCACATCTTACAGATAGTAAATCCTCACCTGCTGACAAACCTCACAGAAAGAGGGCTGTGGAACGAGGAGATGAAGAACCAGCTGATCGCTCATAACGGCTCCATCCAGGTAACAAACCTTCGTCGTCGTCATCTGGATGCTTCTCTTCCATCCGACGCCTCATTGTGCTGTGACTGAATATTTTATGACATCACTCAGGACATCAAAGGGATCCCAGATGATCTGAAGCAGCTGTATAAAACCGTGTGGGAAATCTCCCAGAAAACTGTCCTGAAGATGGCAGCAGACCGTGGCGCGTACATCGACCAGAGCCAGTCTCTGAACATTCACATCGCCGAGCCCAACTACGGCAAACTCACCAGCATGCACTTCTACGGCTGGAAGCTGGTGAGTCTGAGCCACCTGGAGACAAAACGTGGCCGAACAGGGAGTGGGCGTTAATGTATTTGCCTGTCTGTTTGTCTGTTAGCAAAATATCTCCTGAACCACTTGGATTTTAATGAAACTTTCAGAAAGCAATCACTGGGTGTAGATCTACATCTGTTTAACTCCTGGAGTCCAATTCGAGGTGGCCACCACAGCAAGATGATTTTAGATAACACAAAAATGGCTGTACAACAGTAACTTTTGCAGATATTGAGCTAAAGCTCTATGAGGTAGTAGCTCGGAGTAGTTCACATCACTTAATATACGTAAGCTAGTGCTGTTAATGAAAATCTGCAGAGTGTTTGACCCGAGCTACTATATCTCTGCCATTTCTCCATTTATGATGAGGTTAGTCATAAACCCTGACGTGACCAGCAGCAGGTGATGTGCATTACTTTAAAGCATGCAGGCCCTTTCTTCATTTATTTTATTTCTTCAGGGTCTGAAAACTGGCATGTATTACCTGCGAACAAAGCCTGCAGCCAACCCTATTCAGTTCACCCTGAACAAGGAGAAACTAAAGGAGAAGGGGGAGGAAGAGGAGGAGGAAGAGGCCAGAGAGCGCAACACTGCAGCCATGGTCTGCTCTCTAACCAACAGAGACGAATGTCTGGCCTGCGGCTCCTAAACCCAGTCTAATGAAAACTGTTTTAGGCTAACATTGTGGTGCTTATGTTGTAAATTTTTTTTTTTTAAACTATTTTTATTCATACTTGGTGTTGAAGCGGTCGGTCTGTGCAGTACGTGTTATTTAATGTTTACTGAAATCTTTGTGTACAGAATTTACAGGGTTGGATGAATTGACCCTTTTTGTCTTTGCAGTTTTGTGACATGGTTTTATTTTAAAAATTTGTTTTCAATGTATGGAAACATCAATAATCTGATTATTATTATGCTTAAATTATACCTCAGTATCAGTGTGAAGTGATTTAGATTAGCCTTTCTATTTCATCGCTGTGCAAAAATATAACGTACCAACAGGCGTGTGGAAACAAACAGCTTGTTGCTTTTAATATTTTTTTTGTTTGGAAACGAGAAGTAGGAAAGTTTTTTTTTTTAATTATGTTAACTGGTAACACATGGCAGAAAGATAAATAAAATATTCTTGTGTAAAAACGTCTCCATTTGCAGTCGTCTGCCTTCAAATTAAAAGTGGGAACAAAAGAAAAGGCTGCTTTTTTATAAATCTCCAGTTTGTAGAGATTCCCAGGCACAGATGATGCAGCAGGTGAGAAATTAATGACCTGATGTGTTTGTGAATTTTGCCTCATGGGTGTGTGTGTGTGTGTGGGGGGGGGTGGGGGGCAGAATGTGTTAAACAAGCTGAGACCTGCTCCGTCGCTCAGCAGCATCCTGGATTGTTAAGAAATGAGCAACATTTGTTCATGAACTTGGTCAACTTGTGAGCCTCAAGATGTAAAAACACCAAAACATTCTCAATCATTTTGTTTTATGAAGCAAATAAAAAAAGTTTAACAAACCAGTACAGTATTTAATCTTTCAACTAAGTTGTGATAGTTTTTGTCCTAATGGGAACATTTTCTCACTAAAACGCCACACTCAAATTGCAATTTTTTTTTTTTTTTTTTAAATAAAGCCATTAAATGTTTTTATTTGGTGAAAAATCACAAACTGTCATTTTGATCCATGTAGACAGTTCTACATTTTCCATTAATAATAGCAGTAACAGGTAAATGCACTGGAGGGTGGAATGTGACAAAAATAAACAAGTTAATCATGAAATAAAGAATTTAAAAGGTACATTAATTCAACCTGTATAAATAAAGGTTGGATGAATTGTGTATTAAATGATTTATTTAATAATTAAAGGATACATTTAATTATGTATTTAATTTCCTCACATTCCACCCTCCATATTACATGTTCAATATTTTAAGAAATGTTTAAATTTTATCAGTCGCCCACTGCCAGAGAGTGAAGATAATGGTTTAGCTCGTGTTTGTGTGTTATGGTGCAAGATCTTTTTTTTAAAAATTAGCCACTATTTGGAGCTCGCTCTATCTGTTAGCAAAATATCATGAACCGTTGGATGGATTTTCATGAAACTTTCAGGATCTGATAACTGGATGTCCATCCATAGTTGATTAACGTTTGGAGCTGACCCTCTTCAAAATGGCCACTAAAACTAACTAAACTAGAAAACAACAATGGCTAAACCTCAGCTAGTGTTACAGGCACTGTGTAAAAATTTTGTGTGAAAGTAGCTGAGATCCATTCACAACTTATGCTTTTTTCCAACCTTTATTTCTACAGGTTAGTCTCACTGAGCCTCGAGGACTCCTTTACGAGAGAGATCTGTTTTAAACAAACACAGAAGAGTTACAGATATAACAATAGACAATCATTAAATTAAAAACAATATAAAAACAAAACAAGCTACATTATAAAACTAAAACACTAAACATAATTTTTTAATGAGATTGCACTTCCTGTTGTTTTTAAAGCCTAAAACCTTCAACTCGTGCTCTTCAGTTATAAACAGGCGTTAAAGTGGGTGCTGTGCATTTCTTTAAAAAACACTGACTTCAGTTTAACGAGTGGTTTATTTTCCAAACTGCACACATGTAGATTTAGTTATTCTGTGGGTTTTATTAATTTTTCTTCTCCTTTCTGTCCTGTTAAACGGGCGCTGGGGTCATTTTAGGTCACTCTACATTCAAACATTTTAGGAAGTGTTTCTGATGGCCTGCGTGCGCCGTGACATTTATTTACTGGTGTGGACTTTTCTATTTCCAAGTTAGTCGACCCATCAGGTTTGGGACATTCTGACCCAACAAGTCTCCGCGTTTAAGGGTTCGCTCCCATCGATGGCGCCGACCCCCTCCTGTGAGCCGAAGCCCGTGTCGTGTGAGCTGCTGCTTCCTGTCGGAGACGGAACCACTTCCTTGTTTCCATTCTGTCCGTCTCTCTCCCTCACGTTGCTCCCAAACCTTTTCCCCTTCGCCCGCCCCGCCTCCCTCTCCTTCAGCTCCATGTCGTTGAACTTGTTGATTATTTTCTTGGTGTCTGTCGTTTCGTAGCTGACTGTGGCGCCATCCACGTGCTCGGGCGTCGTCTCAGTGTGTGTGTCTGTCACCTTTGACCCCAAGTTAAACTCTTCACTCCCGTCTGCCTCACCCTGTGTGATCTCTGCTTTCTCTTCTACTTTCTCTAAACTTCTCCCTCCGGCGGCCTCCTCCTCCTCTTGTTCACCGTTTTCACTTTGACTTTCTTCCTCGTGCTCCCTGCTCTCGTCTCCCTGCTCTGATTTCGCTCGCCCTTCCTCCATCTTCACCACCTCACAGTCCCGCGTCGGCTTTTCTTCACACTCATCCAGCTGTTTGTCCGTCTCCTGCTGTGCGTCTGAATCGGCCCTTTCCCCTCCGTGGTGCACGGTCACTTTGAGCGATGTGTTTTTGTCGTCCTGTCTGCTGCTGAACCCTCGGAAGTTGTTCTTGGCCCCAATGATGTATTTCCCCAGAACGGAGGTGCCGTCTCTGGACAGAGCGTCACTGGACATGTGTCCTTCAGCCACCAGCAGCTGCTGGATCACCTTCATTTCACCGTGCATCCTGGTGACTGCTTTGTTCAGCTCGGTGATCCGATTTCCAATGTCTAAAGGGAAGAAAAACACACCACAGCAGTTCAACACCCAACATGATATAACAGTGAATGTTTATGAAGGGTTCACACTATTGTGACCCATTTTTCTTCCATGCATGTCCGGCTTCTTTCTCGTTCCACGATTTTTGTCTACATCAACAAATCATATATAAAAATGTTCAGCTTGTTCACGAAAAGGATGCCATGGCTTTTGGTATTGGTGCAACTTTAGCTTTTTCAAATATTTAGCCTTTTTTTTTTTTGCCATTTTTTTCGTCACATAGAAAATGAAGTGAGTTCATTTTACATCCTTCACACCTTTAGATGTGTTTACAACCTTTTACTGCTCCTTTCACATTTTGTTCTGGTTCAGCTGCTTTCACCTTCCATCTACAAATTCAAACATATTTTCAGCTACTTTCAGCTAATTTCAGCTGTTTTGTGCTCCTTTCAGATTATTTGTTAACTACAAAATATTTGTATATAATGGACTTATATAGCACGTTTCTATCTGATCAAGACACTCAAATCTCTTTACAACACAATCTGTGCCTCACTGACCCATTCATGCAGCACTCTACTAGATCTCTACAAAGATAATTGAACAAATCATTCTAAAGAGACTAATCAGAGCTTTATCACATTCATACACCGATGAGACACACATCGGAGGCAATGAGTGTTCAGTGACTTGCCCAGAGACACTTCGGCATGTGACTGCTGGTGGATTCGAACCCCCAATTCTTCCATTGGAGGACAACTGCTCTAACCACTCAGCCACAGCCGCCATGATAACACTTACTAGCTCCAGCACTGCACCTGGTGGTGGGAAATAATTGCTTGTGGTATACTGTACTTGCAGATCTTCTTGTGTGTATAAAAATCTTGTTGCATGTGTATGTGACTACTTTTGAGACTAATTCATCTTCATAGACATCGGTCGCTTGTTTTTCGCCTGATTAAGGGTTACCTTTTCTTTTGGTCTCCTCAAACTCCCTGCGGGCTGACTCGATGTAGCGCTGCACCAGAGCTCTGATCACTTGCTGCCGGTAAGGCAGCTGACTGTCCTCAGTGCCCTTATCACTGGACTTATTAACAAAATGCATTCACATTAAGTATTTTAAGGCAACAAAGACAGTAACAAGCAAAAAGGTTGTGCATTATTTAGAGTCCATCACTCACCATAGAGGCTAGAGGGGGATAATTTTGCTCTGAATTACTTTTACAGCAGCAGCAGATTCGTCTGAAGATGCCCCTTGAGCAGATTTTGAAGTGGATTTTATTAAAGAAAGAACAGTAAGGCACACAGTATTTAACAACTTAAAGGTGCTGTATTATCGCTGCTTACCTTAAAATGTAAAACACGGCTTTGGGAGAAGGAATGATGTTGAAAGGCACAGGCATGGTGAGGCCCTCTCTGAAGTAACTGAGGTACAGCTTCGACCTGGCAAATTTCCATTCAACGTCTGCGTCATCCTGTAATAAACCAAGGATTCGCTCTGACATCATTGTTGATTTTACAACACGCATATCTAACGAATGAAGAAATGCAAATCGCCCACTGCCTTGCATACCAACGTTTTAAACAAAGACCTTGTGCAATCTGTTAATGCTAAGAGTATGTGTTCAGGAAAGCTGCCAGCTAACAAATTTTAGCTGAATAACTGAAAAATTGACTGCATTGTAGCCATTTTTGTAATTTTTAGTATCATCTGTGGTGGCCACTATAAATTGGATAGCTTAAAAAAAAAGTTAAACAGATGAAAACGTACATTCAGTAAATTTGTTCTGAAAATTTCATTAAAATCCGTCCACCGGTTCATGAGATATTTTGCCAACAGACAGACGGAATGAACACACAGAATTACCTCAATTTTCTGAAAGGAGTTGGTGATCATAGCAATGAGCATGTTGAGGAGGACGATGACGATGACAAGGGTGAAGATGCCGTAAAGAATCCTTCCCACAAACTCCGCCAAGACATACTGAGGCATGTCCACGTAGTCCTGGTTGGCCACCCCAAACATGGTCCAGTACAAGAACTTGAAGGTCTCGTTAAATCTGGAACAGCACAAAGGAACATCATCAGGGTGAGACTGTAGTTAAGCTTTTTAATGTAAAATTTATAATAAAAGTCTCAATGGAGGCAAACCACACATATTTGGTTAAATGGGACTGACAGCTTTAAGGTCACTGCAGCAGAGAGGAGACTCAAACCACCATGTTGTTGCTGCGTTCACCTCATCGCAGCCCTGAAACAAACCTAGTGACTGATCTCAAACAGCAACTCGAACCTGCCAAGCCGTGGAGAGATGACGTAAGGAACGTAGACGTTGTTGATGCCACAGAGGAAGGCCGTCCCGATTATCATCAGTATGAACATAAATCTAGAAAAGAAACAAACAAGCCATTTTCATTCTGCTGTCATGTAATTTTTGTAAAAAGGAAAAGTTGCTACAATCTTAAGGGAACAGATATTTTTGTTAAACCACAGTATAAAACCTGTTTAAAGGGTCGGTTTACTTTAATACATGGAATAGATTTATGGAATGGTTTGGAAAACGATATCAAAAAAGCTAAATCAATGTCTATATTTAAGAAAATGATTAAGAATAAGTTCTTGAATAGATATATATAAATGTAAAATTTCAAATGTACTATTAATCTGAAATTGATATTAGTTATTAATTTTGTTCATGGAAAATCTTTGTTTGAATTGATTGTTAAATAGATTTCTTGTTTTAAGAAGGGGCAGATATAAGAATTTTTATTCTTCTGCTTCCTTTCATTTTAAATTAGTTTTTTTTTTCTCTGTATACTTTGTAATTTGTTACTTTTGTGTTTTTTAAATTTGAAATGAATAAATAAATAAATAAATAATAAACATTGATGTTTTGAACTACTTTGGCCATGACTGCCTCAAACGAGTCGACAGGGGAGAGGGCGGACTACAGAAACCATCCAAGCACCATCAAACTGGTTGGCCCACTATGTGAATATGCTATTTATAAGACTGAGTTTGTTGTGACTCCTTGGACTGATGAAGTCCTTTGGATGAAAGACAAAACGTTTCAACAAAAAAACAAAACCAAACAAAACAAAAAAACATCCAAAGGACTAGTCTAGATTAGTTTTTGGACACATTTATGTTATAAATATGATGTGATATGCACTGCACAGAACATGAGAGATCAAAGGAAGCAGCTGTAGACTTCAAGATCCTCTGAAGTGCAGCTTTGCCAATTTGTCTGTGCAAACTTTAGCTTTTAGCTATGGTTTAGCATATTTTAGCAGTTAGCTTCTGTTCTGCTTGTTTTAACCTCCAACAATTCAGATAAGATTTCATTCTCAAATAAATTTCAGCCAAGTCAGTGAGCACTCAACATTCACACTGAATCTTTATGGTCATTCTTTGTTTGT
Source organism: Hypsolebias longignatus (assembly GCA_031762435.1). Classification (NCBI taxonomy): domain Eukaryota; kingdom Metazoa; phylum Chordata; class Actinopteri; order Cyprinodontiformes; family Rivulidae; genus Hypsolebias; species Hypsolebias longignatus. The sequence continues at coordinate 28,191,187 of JARVGV010000350.1, read as the reverse complement.
TTCAATGTGCATGTTTGGTTTTCATTTGAAGGATTCTTCTTAAATGTACAAAAACTGGTGACAGACAGAAATAAATATTACATGTTACTTTTCGTCTAACTGGCAAACTTGGTTTTAACTTTGAAAAAGCTCTTGATTAAAAAAAAGTTACAGTAATATTTATGTTTTGTTTTTTGAACAGAAAAAAATGTAGTTTTTTAAAAGAAGATACAAACAGAGTTTTGTGGCCCTGTGATGGACTTGCAACCTGTCCAGGGTGTACCCCGCCCCTCGCACAGTGATTGCTGGACATGGGCACTTGCGACCCCCGTGACCCAAAAATGGAAGAAGCGGGTAAAAGATAATGGATGTATAGATAAACAGAGTTTGGCTTTTCATTAAAAACCAGTTATTAATGTTGGCTTGTCTGACATGTATTTGTGCGTATTTGGCTGAAAATAGAGACAGTTGCATTGCTTCGGTAGTTGTCTATATTATCATATTTTTTATGAATTTCTTGCATTGTAATAATAATAACACTAATAATACTTTATTTATAAAGCCCTTTAAAACAACTACAGCTGCAACAAAGTGCTGTACATGTAAAATTATGAACATTTAAATGCATAAAAAAATAGAACAGTAGATCTTAGTGACGAAGTAAAAAAAAAAAAAAAAAAGACAACCAGGGATCAGATAGGTTAAATGATTTTTCCACCTGGTGACCAGAGCGGAGATGATGTCAGTAATATCAGCATTGAGTTTGTTCAGCAGTTCTTCCATCGGACCCGGCAGGGGAAGCTGCTGGGTCAGGTGCTCACAGCGCCGTATTTGCTGCCGGTTCTGCCAAATCAGGTCAGCCAGTTTCTCACACCTGAAGACAAATAAATAAATAAAAAAGAGGTTTCAAAAACTTAACTGAATAAGTAAAAAATAATTTAAAAGTTGAAAGAATGTAAGCAGAAAATACCAGGACTGGAGGACATCCAGCGCCCCCTCATGTGGACCTCCAATGCCAGCCAGCTGTTGTCTCCTTTTCCACTGAATGAGCTCCTCATCCAGTATGAGAGTCTGCTGTTTCCTCAGCAGACCCAAAGTCTTCTGGTGCTGTTCTGACAGGTCCTGCAAGCAGCCGCAATACAAGACAAGAAACCTATGAGCAAAACTCACTTCAACAACAAACAGCAACAAAACAAAGACTCAAGTTGAAACAGGTAGGAGAGACACGAGACACTGTGTTTGGGAACATCCTACATATTAGATGGAAGCTGACCAACATGTGTAGACGCTGCAGACATGTTGCAGTATGCAGCGGGGAAAACAACTACGGTAATCGTTCAGGCTATCCCCACAAGCACTATAATATTGCCAAAATTGAGGATTCATAAAAAAGTAAGCTATCATTTTAGTTTGGTAATCAATTGAAGTTGATGACTTGTGGTTTTTGTGACCACTCGGTCAAAAAATTGAACAACAAAAATTTATTTCTGAGGGAAGATCAATGATGATGCAGAGCTACTTTGAATTTAGTAAAAAAGAAAAAAAAAAAAACAGCTAACCACAAAGACAACTGCTAAATGCTAAACTAAGTGAAGAGAGTGGTGGCGCAGAGGTTAGAGACAGTGGGCCTGTGATCGGAAGATCGCCAGTTCAAGCCCCAGTACAGACAACAT
>JARVGV010000350.1:28157154-28168312 GCA_031762435.1 Hypsolebias longignatus | reverse complement strand
GTTCCGACCTACGGCAGAATCGACCTACGAACGGTCCTTAGGTCCGGAACCCGTTCGTAACTCGAGGATTACCTGTATATAAATTTGCATGAAACAGGTCGTTTTTCCACTGGGCCGGACTGCAATTTTGAGTTGGCGACTCTGAAAATAAGCACATTCTCTGTTGTATTCGCACTAAAATCTGAGTGTCTGCGTGTTAGTGATCACCAACCACGCAAGCTGTGCGACTTGGATTTTAAACCATAAAACAAACCAACTTAATGACAATAACAACTGGATGTCCAGCCCCTGGGCTCTTGACTTTCAGTAACTGTGTGGTCAATGAGAAGTTTAGTTGAATAGCACTGATCTAGGCTGTGCACATCGTTGTGCTGCCCACCTCAGCTTGCCCTGTTCACACCTTGCCCACATGTTTAAGATTTCCTCTACTGCAGGACATCTGAAATGAAGACAGGTTGATTTAAATTAGTTTTTACAAAGCATTTATCATCGAAGTAGCTTTTAGACTTGGACATGAATCCCTCACAAATTCTGTTCACTGACTACAGGTACATGCATGGATTTACAGCCTAATGAGATTTATTTTAACTTAAGGTAGAAAAAACAAATACTGGGTGTTATAGAGAAAAACGCAAATGATTTCATACAGTTTCTATATAAATTATGAACTGTGAAGTAAAGTACATTCTGGAAGGAAAAAAGTCTTAAAACAATTGTAAATGCTTGTTCACATTTAAAAATTATGTAGTAAATAGTTCCTTTAAATACAAAAAAAGTATTTTATAGGGAACTGGCTTTGGCCTTTATTTTTGACTATTCAAAACATGTTGAGATCAACATGTTCTCCTTTAAGATCTAAAAATAAGTTTCCCACAGTGCCTGTCTTATTAGATATACTGAACAGCTGTAAATCTGCAGCGCCTTCTGTTGGTTAATAATTGCTGTTCATCTATCAGCGTGATGTGAATACGGTTAATGATCAACTCCAATCACCGGGCGCTGTAATTATAACTCCCAACATTATGTTAAATCAGATAAACTTTACTGAAAGGGTAATTCCTAAACTTAGTTCAATCAGAAATATAGTCACACAAATAAACTGGTGCTAAGAACATTTAAAATTATTCAGTGACAAAAAATAAGTAGCAATAAATCATGCACTGATGGGGGGGGGGGGGGGAGAGCAGGAGAAATAGGAAGAGAGAAAGAGGTTCTGATTTGTGAGGTAACGGCTCAATCCATGATCAGTTACAGCGAGTTTTAAATGATGCTCCACACCAGCTGATGGGAAACTGAACCAGATACTGGTGAGTGATCAAGTTTGACCTGTTTCAGTGCACCTTTGAGTTGTGTTAATGCAAAAGAATGGATGGAGAACTAAGCTTTGATGTGATCGCAAGTAATCAAGAAATAGAAAAATATTTTAAATAGCAACAGCATAGTAATGGTAAAATACTGTATATAATAGAAGTCTTGATGTGAAACAGTTAAGATGACACACTTATTTGTTGAACTTTAAAATTTAAACTATAATAAATATTTAGTGCACATAATGCACAATGTCTTTGCTGCTGCGACCTGAGGTGAAAAAAAGTTGACCAAGAAATGTGATCTGCAGTAAACGAGCTTGTATTTCAAAGGTTAACATAATTTAGGATCTATAAAAAGAGAAAGAGCACAGATTCGAGACATTAGTCTTTTGACAAGAAGTGAAGCTGATTTATGAGCAGGTGAACTGTTATTATAACAAACAGAAAACACTAATAAAAAAAGCTTACAGTAAAAGATTTCATAACCTAGATGTTTAACTATATAGTTGATAACTGTAATTCTAATTAAAAGACCTGACGGTCTCAACCAAAGATGATTTTTACAAGTTATTTCACGTGACACTTTTATTCACTCTGAATAAAATTTAATCAAATGTTTACTTATTTTATGGGAGAAAGCCGCACGTAAATCTTTATTGGCAGAAAACACCTGTGTTGCAGCAGTGCATTCATGCCATCTTAGTAAATTTACATTTCATAAAAGACGTCTCGTGTTTTAATTTGTCTCAGGTTTAACTGTTCCACCAGAAGCACCTGAACGTGTTCCTTCCTGCTGATAAATGATCACTTCCTCCAAGCAGACCTCCTCTGGAGGTGGGAGCACCACCGTGATTTAAAGTACCCGCGTTACTAAACCGGTTGGACTATGGAGCTGTGGAATAACACACACCTGACAGGGAAGTCCAGCTCACCCATGTCCAACTGCACTGTGGACACCAGCTACCGCTTCACCTTCTACCAAGTGTCCTACAGCGTGATCTTCCTGCTGGGACTGGCCACCAACAGCCTGGCTCTGCGCAGACTCTGTTCGTCACCCTGCACGATGAACAGCACAGCCATCTACATGTTCAGTCTCTCCTCAGCAGACTTGTTTTTTGTCATCTCTCTACCGATGAGGATCTACTACTACCACCAAAGAGCTCGAGTCTGGTCTTACAAGACGGGCGACTGGACTCCAGGAGCAGCTTTCTGCCAGATCACCTTCATTCTCAAATACATCAGCTTGTATGGAGGCATCTTCTTTCTGGTGTGCATCGCTGTGGACCGGTACCTGGCTGTGGTGCACCCCCTGGCACCGACGCTCCGCAGGCTGCGTGCTGCGCAGATGGTAAGCGGAGGGATCTGGTGTGTGGTGCTGGGACTCAGCGTAAGTCTGCCTTTGTTGCGTTTGGCGGCGTCTCGTCAAAACCAGCCCTGCCTGCTGGACCCGACCTCTCGGCGCCACAGAGCCTTCATTCTGGCAGCTCTGAGTTTAGTTTTGGGCTCGTTTCTGCTGCCCACCTCATTACTCCTCTACAGTTACTGCAAAGTGCTGAGCGTGCTTCGACACCAAAGGCATCGCTGCCGAGGCCACCGTCGCAACCGAAAGCAAACCCTCAGAGTTATTTACTGGGTGCTGGGCGTCTACCTGCTGTGCTTCCTCCCCTACCACATCAATCTGTTGGGATACACCCTCACACACATGAAACTGCTGCCACACTGCGGCCTGGCAAAGCTGACGAAGTCCGTGCACCCCGTGGTGCTGTCTCTAGCCAGTTTCAACTGCTGCCTCAATCCACTCATCTACTACTTCTCCAGCAGCCTGGTGCACAGAGAAGCTCCCAGATGTGGAATCAGAGGCAGGTAGTAACAATTACTGGAAAAGACATCTCTTTAATAAAAACTGAATCCCCACACAAAAGTAACCTGCACGTTTTGCTTCAATTAACTACAGCCATGTCAAATTATCCACAATACTCTTTTTGTTGACGTCTGAGCTCCTATTGTGGTTGAAATAGAAAATTATTTGTGAGATTTCTTTTGAGTGGCTCAAAAGTTGTGCATTCAGTTCCTTCTTCAACATAAAGTCATTAAAGTGACTTTGGGAGCATTCGTCCTTGTGTAAACGAGTGTCTGTCACCAAAACAATAGTTTTAGAGAAGTTTATAAATCACAGCGTTAAACACACATTTTCTACTTTACAATTTCTGAATCAATTTTTTTTTAGATTTCTCAGTCGATGTTTGCATCAGTTGGCTGGACTTTATTATATGTGTGATCTTAACTCCATATAATAATCATAAACTATATTCAAAAGTTATACAGATGAGGACAGCACTTCTGAGCATCAAAAATCTGTTATTTTAATCTATGGAGTTTATAATCTCAACCACTTAAACTTTAAAATATTGATTGTCTAAACCTTAAACTTAAGGCTGTGATTGATGAACCACAATCTGACCTCACGATGAATACGTAAAACTTTTAGATAAACTTATTGAGGCAAGTGCTCTGCTTGTTTGAGCAACTCACTTTACTCAATTTTGATTTTCATCCATTTATCCATCATCTGCTGCTTGTTGTGGACTGCAGGAGCTTCAGTCCAGACATCTCTTTCCTCGGCCACCTCTTCCAGCTCATCTGAGAGGATTCAAAAGCGCACCTTCCTAGGGAGATGTTCAGGGAGCATCCTTACTTGATGCCCAAACCACCTCATGAGTTCCTCTCAATGTGGAGCAGTGGCTCTGCTCTGAGTATCTCCCAGAAAATTGAACTTTTCACCCCGACTCCAAGGGAGAGGGCAGCTACCCTGCAGGGAAAGCTTGATGTGATCACCTGTATACCACTCTCTCATTCTTTCAGGCTCTACTCAGAGTGTGAGACTCTGGGTAGCCCCTCCCCCAGGCCTGGCTCCAGGGTAACCCACGTCAGGGCAAGGTACGTTGAGCTGCTTGTGGTTATCTGTCCATAAAAGTATCATAAATTGCTCTTTGTCCGGCCCATCACCTAGGACCAGTCTGCTTTGGGGGACCCTACTGGGGCCTGTTGTCACTGACAGCTTAGCTTCTAGGATCATTCAGGCACGAAAATTCCTCCATCACAATAAGATGGCAATTTATTGAGACTTACATTTTTTTTAAATAATGGATTTTGGGGGAAAAAAATACTGTTGTTCTCCCCCACTCTTATTAAAAATTACAAAAGCCAAAAAAAAAAAAAAAAAAAAAAAAAAAAAAAAAAAGAGAAAGAGAATTAGAATAAGAATCAGAAAATAAAATGAGGGAAAAGAAAACTGTTGAAAACCTGCAAAAGAATTCAAGAAATTCAGCCTTTTGTATAAACTTCAAACACAAATTATTAATAGATGTTATTGTAGTTCTATGATAACAGGGGCTGCTCATGTTGACATTTATTACTGCACCTGGGAAAAGGGGAAGACAGTGGTGTACATACACGAGTGGGAGAGTTATAAAAACTTAAAGAAACAAAGCTGCAAAGATAGCATGAAGGTTATTAAGGGAATATTAAGAGCAGCTCATAAGTTTGTCACACTGTTCAAATGTTCTGGAGAACATATTTGAGTAAAGCAATATGCTACGTATGGTAATCACACAAAGCGTTAGTTACATTTCTAAAGAAGGCACTCAATAGACTTTGGCAAACATTAAAACATACACAAGAAATTACACCACAATCTGGATTTGATGTGCAGTATTGTCAATCACACAACATCTGGAGCTCTTTAGTAGTATGCTAAAAATGCTTCCCTCTTAGATTTGTCTCTAGTCAAAACAGGCATCCATGCATTTGTGGAGTAGCACTTAAATATTTTTAAAAGGAAAAATGTTGAATTTATTGAGCATCCGAATCATTTTCTGAAAATTAGCAGCATATTTCTATATTTTGTGTTGTGCATCTTTCAAACCAGTGTGACTCTGGAGCGAGACAGTACTGACCTTCCTCCAAGCAATCCTCTCCATGATGAGGTTCTCACAGGTCTCCAGATGTTTGATGATGTCTTTGCTCAGCGTGGGCTCGGCCTTGATGAAGCTCTCGATCACTTTGAAGAAGTCAAAGGCGGCCAGGTCGAACACGTTCAGTATCCATGGGAAACACACGTCTGTTCCGGCATGGTCACTTCCTCCGTTGCTGTACCTTCCATTTTTAAAGCTGCTCTCTATTCATGCAGAACAAACAAAAATAATAGTGACAAAAATACATAAGAAACCTTTATCTAAAATGTAAAGAGTACATTGCACAACACAGGACTTTGAGAAAGCACAAGTCAGGGGTGTCCAAAGTACGGCCCACGGGCCATTTGCGGCCCTTGGAATGATTTTGTGAGGCCCACAACCTCAATTGAAGAATGGTATAATTTGGGTCCGCAGGCTTAAGAGGTTGATGCAGACATACACCTCCTCCAAGTTTAATGGTGATACATACATTATATATATGTGTGTGTGTATAAATTTTAGGTTTAATAGAAGTATAGATGAGAAAAAAAATATATATATATACTGTATTCAAAATATTCAGTGTTGGATACAATACTAACCCTTGGCTATAATTAATTATTTTATTTATTTATTTCAATTTGTTGGTACAAAGCACCACAAACCTCTACTGACTTTTACCAAAAAGTAGACTTTTGCATTTTTATTCATAAAATTTGGCTGAATATAATGAGTGTTTTTCAAGAAAATTAGTGGAGTTGAGTTAATCATGGATGAAGATTTATTGGACAAATTTTACAATTTTGTTTCTGAGAATAGACTATAATGAATTTTCTAAGTATGTGAAGATGAAACAAACAAACAAAAAACACAAGACCTCACAAATCAAAGGAATTGAATGTTTGGGGTTTTTTTTTTAAACAAAGTTAATGTTTACAAGGCTTTTTATGTTTCGGATTATAACAATTTAAAAATCCTTCCTTACACCAAAATTAGTATAATTTTGTAATTCCTCCAGAATATTGTTCACATTGTTGAGAGTGAAAAAAATGTATATAAGTAGGCTTTAAAAAAATATTTTATTCACACTTTTGTGGCCTATGAGTACTTATTTGACAATTTTGGTGTGCAAATGAAAATTTAGACACCCCTGTAATAAGTTATTCATTTAAAACAATGACAGGAAGCACCTTCGTATGTTGCCATGACAACCTCCAAGGCACATGCCAGCAGTGACGTGTGAAAAGTGGCGTCATTGAGGAGTTTACTGAAAAATAAATCAAATGACTTGGCTCAGGGAAAAAAAAGTTTGTTGTGTAAATACCAAAAGACATGAGTAAACATGATCAGAAGTCTGAGACCAAGACAACAAAGACTGACTGTACCTGAAGTTTTGCACAGACAGCCGCTTCTCTTCCTATAAAAATATATTTGACAACAAATCTTCAGATTAGGCTATAATTAACTTTCAGGACAATCAGTGTTTGTATTTTATTTAACGTGACAGTCTAAGAGTACAGTGAAAACAGCAAAGACAAGAAAAATCAAACTAAACAAGTAAATTTACCGATTTCAGCATCGCCTCCATGACTTTATAATAAAGTCTCACACCGAGGGCAAACCTCTGGAATATGAAATAAGATTAGATCAAATTCAAGACCAGAATATGTTGTTTTATTTTTCTTGATCGTACCTGTCGCCCGTAGGCCACACAGCGGGGCCCAACTGCCTCACCAAACTTCTGACTGAACAAGTGTCCCAGCATCTCCAGACGCTTCTGCAGGGCCTGCGTCGGGTCCACGGTGCAGTTCTGATAATAATAATCAAACAATCTTCAATTATTCCAAGGTGTGAACTTATAAGACACTTTAACTGAGGCTGATGATTCACGAGACCCACTTTGAAGTACGTGGTCAGTTTAGTAGACGGCTGGTCTCTGCTGGACGGGAGCTCTCCCCTCAGCAGCTGAATGGACGTCATGGCAGCTCTGAAAAGAAAAGAAGACACGTAACAAAATATGATAGACTTCTGGAGCTCTTCAGTTGTCCATGAAGACCAGTTTGATTTAAAAATATTTTATTTTACAAGACAAAAACAAGCTGCAAGTAGAGGCAGACAAATATCAGTTTTCTATGGGCAGTGCTGATCTTTAGAATCAGGGCAACAAGACAGATTTAGTTATTTTTGCTCCTTATGCATTGTTAAAATATAACACAAATTCCTTAAACATATTTAACAACGCTTAGGAAAACTTGTGCATGTAAAAATAATAGAGGAGCATTCTTGCTTAATAAAGACTAAACTGTGGACTACAGTAAACTGGTTGTAGCTGCTGCTGCTTCTGTATTTTCCTATTTGTTATTGATTGTGTGTACAGGCATGGACTACTGCTGAGTTTTTTTAAGCGGCCAAATAGTTGCTCAATCTTTAGTTGCAGGATTATTACACTTATTTTTCACACTTGATAAAACATCCTGGGTATGCACAGAAAAATTTTTTTTTATGTAACTGCTTTATAAATGCCGCGTTTAACCAAACTACTGTGTCATCTATGTCATAGTTGCTATAAAATTTTTAGGATGAACAATTAAATGGTTCATATACACAGTTTTCATAAAGACTTTAAGAGCAACTGTACTGAAAACACTGAATACGAGATCTGAGCCTTTTCCTTCAGAAGGCTGAAGGACAAGCCGCTCACCTGATTGGAGTCTGAGGGGGAATTAGCACCCCCTCCTCATCCTGCTGGTTCTTAGTTGGTGTTTGCTCCACTTGTGTTCTGAAATGCAGAAAATGACAGAACAGTTTTCTTTAATTCTCTGTCTTTAAAAACGAACAGTAGTAAACAGTGAGGAGGAAGATCTTTCTGTCATCAGGCTTCTCGCTTGTGGAACCAACAAGTTCTGTCCATGAGGCTGACACATTGTCCAGTTTTATAAGACTCGGCTTAAGTCTTTCCTTTTTGATAAATCCTATAGTTAGAGTTGACTTGGGTTTCTTGAGTTAGTTATGCTTCTACTGTATAGGCTTAGACTGATGAGGACAAACTGACCACATTTTCTAACTCTACTGTTGTCTTTGTTTGCTCTACTCTGCCTGTTTGCATTTGTAATTATTTATATCCTTAATATGTTTATTTTGTCTTTCCTCCAATTATTTAAAAAACCTTTACTAAACCAGGCAAATCCCACTGAGATCACAGATCTCTTTTTCAAGGGAGGCCTGGGCCTGAAGGCAGACTAACATACTGCACTTTCCAATAGAAAGTAAACCTGGACCTGCCATTCTGTTTGTTTGTTTGTTTGTTTGTTTCTCCTTCCTGTTCCTCTCAAATCCCAGCTGGTTGAAGAAGTTGGCTGCTCATCCTGAGCCTGGTTCTGTTGGAGGTTTCTTCTTGTTAAAAGGAAGTTTTTCCTTTCCACTGTTGCCTATGTGCTTGCTCAAGATGGGAGACTTTGATGAAGTGAGGATTCAACACAATCTGCTGGCTTCCTAATACTGTATAGAGAACTTTTACTATGGTAATTGGTTTTGATAATGTATGTGAATGTTTCTGTGCAGTGCCCTGAGTTGACTTCTGTTGGGACTTGGCGCTATATAAATTAACTGAATTGAATCAATAAATAATTAAATAAAATTACATCTCAGTGGTAGACGCAAGAAGAGTCTCATCTCCATCAAAAAACAACCGTCCATCAATCTCTCCGCTCTTGAGGTAGTGCTCTTCATACTGCTGGTTGACATCCGGCACCTGGGATCAGAATAACAACACAGATTTAAGGTTTTAACAAGCTTAGTAAGTTAGAGACAAGTTAAAAATAAGCCTATCTGGTTTTAATAATAAGGATTTTCAATTGTTCCATCCTGACCCAACTGAGAGCTACCAACACTACAGTATATTTATTATATGTGATTAAAACCTTACCCTATTTAATTAGTAAGACAAGACTACTGCATGGTCCTGCACATTATACATCCATCAAGAAACAATTTAGCAGTACAACAATCTAAAGAAATGGTCCGTACATCCAAAGACTATGTATAATACAGTATTTGACCTCGATTTGTGACCTTAGATCTGAGGTGATGAAAAGTGCACATGCTGCTTTGTTTAGTGATGATGCATGTGTGTATGAAGTTTCATGAAAATATCTTCAGCGGATCAGATGTTCTGGTCCGGACAAGAGAAAATTTATGGATGTATGGATAAAAAAAAAACAACAGAGACTGTACTTTAATACGTCTGCATTTTGACGGGTGTAAAATAAAAAATAAAAAAATACACAAAAACACACAAGGACATCGATATACTCAATTTCAGAAAACACATACCGGTACACACTTGAATGTACTTTAACAACTAATCAATATTTGGGCTCTTCTCAATTCAAGATGGTCTCCACAGCTAACTGACATTAACAAACTCAAACTATTTTGTTGCATTTGTACCAAAACATACTGGAAATATTTTTCATTACAACTATAACCTGCCTGGATCTGCTCAAACAGATTTCTATAAAAATGTCAAGTTAAGCATGAACCAAAAAAGAAGAAGCAGATAAAGATAATGGATGGATGCTATTTCAAGTTATATAAACTCTTCAAGCTCCCCCAGTCAGACAGCTGAGATTTTAAATCTGAACAACATATTTTGAGATGCAATTTCTCTGAGAGCAATGTTTAAGCTGCTTTACAGAAGACAGATCAATAAGGTAAGACGAGCATTATTCACAAGAAAGACACGGTCGTCATAAAACGTTCACCATCTGTTTGTTACTGGGGTAACGTATCAGTCACACAAACATGTCCTGCATTGTTTTTTCAGAGAAGAGTGACAGCTTCAGTAGCATCCTGTCCCCACGATTTCATATCTGCCTCTGCCAATAAACTACTGATGTATTACAAAGATTCACTGCCTGAGTACACATTTTTCTGACACAAAGTATGTGTGAACAGACACAAACAAGCAGGGCGGTGAACACCCGACATCTGCCAGACACTCAAACGTTTATTATGTTCAACAGCAAGCAGAGAGGGGTAACTGATGGAAATAGGTAAACACGGAGGATAGAGTAAACCTAACTTAGAGCAGAGCAGGTGTTCTGACAAGAGCCACCTACCTGAGGAAAGTCTGGGGCTCTAGAGAGGTCTAGAGAGTCCAGAAAAGCCACAAAGCTGGTCTGGTAGACATTCTTTACCTGGAGAAGACAAACAGAACATGTGAGGTCTCGAGAGCTATATTTGTAAGATAAAAAACAAATAAACAAGTGGTATACTGATGTCCCCCCATCACTGAGGGATTTGAATAGTTAACGTAGGCCTGTCACGATAACAGCTTTTGCTGGGCGATTAATTGTCTCATAAATTATTGCGATAAACGATAATATTGTTTGAAATTTGACAATAATTAGTAATTACAGTCAAATTTAAGCAGAAATGTTGGTTAATTTTAGTGTGTAGTACTTTTTTTGACTATTGGATGGCAGTCCAAGACTGTTTGAACTGAAGGATGGATAGTGAGGGAGCAGGAGGGAGGTCTCTTGATGTGACATGGGCTGTCTCTCCTGTTTTTCAGTTCTCAACATGGCGGATGCTCGTATGGTTTGTGCTCTTTACCAAAGCACTTTGCATACAAAGCTTTTAATTTAAAATATATATATATAATTCTCAGCTTTTTACACCGTGAATTTTGGAGCTTTGACAAAATAGTTTTTTTCCCCAAGGTTGGCCTGTTAGATCAGCTTGTAGCTTAGCTTCTCAGCTTGGCTGCTTTTAACGATCCAAAAATGTGAGTTGGGGTTGTTAAAATGGATTTTAAAAAGAAAAGAGAAAAAAGAGAAAACGAGTGGTCAGTGAAGAACCAGAGTTGTCTTTTTTCATCCAGTGTCTTCAGTA
>JARVGV010000350.1:28108138-28124144 GCA_031762435.1 Hypsolebias longignatus | reverse complement strand
CCCCCCCCCCCCCACAGATGAGCAGGACTGTGCTAACAGAGGAGCTCCACCCATTACTCCTATTAAAGTAACACTGTTTAAAAAAAGCTACAAGACTTACTGTAGCATATGTATTGGTGACATTTTGTGAGTTCATTCCATATTTCTATTTAGTTCTTCTACTTTGTGCACCTCCGTTTAAAGATGATCATAATAGTTGTGATTAAATTAGCCATTAAATCTTAATTCTTTGAATATTAGCTGATGGCAGTTCATTTAAACCAGCTACATAAAACGTGTCACGCTGATCTCACTCTCCTTATACTTTTTCCTTCTTTTGGCTTGTCCCTCTTCAGGGGTCAGTGAGTCATCCTCCTCCATCTCTCTCTGTCCTCTTCTCCCTCTGTCTCCTGACACGGTCCCTCCCTCGCGGTCTTCGGCTAACCGTGGCACAATTTCCTCCGGCACCGTTTGTCAACAGCATTGTTGGCGGCCGTTGTGAACCTGGGCCTCAAATGATCCAGTATGGTGCCACTTAGATGAACTCGCATAGTTTTGGCAAACGTGTTTTACGTCGGATGCCCCCCTGACACAACTCTCACTGATAACCCGGGCTTGGGACCAGCACAAGATACACTGGCTTGTGCTATCTAGTGGCCGTTTTTCTCACTCTCCTTATATTATGTATCTTTAAATACCTAATGTATTCTATTTACATTAAATAAGTTAATAAAATTATATAAGTATAGCTATAATACGATAGTCATGTGATATTTCTGAAACAGCAATAGTAGGTGCATGTTTTCATTTTGTATAAAAGCATTTATGTCATGTAATATGTTTTTTTTTTTTTAAGTTTGAAATGTTTTTAATATTGCAATACGATGCAACTCGTATTTTTGCTCAAGGTATTATATCATCGAAATCACACGGTGGCCCCATGCTTATTAATAATCATGTCTCTTACAGGAGCAGGAGTCTTGGGTTTGCCATCATCATCCTCTTCAAAGCCCTCAATATCCACATCTGAGTCCTCCTCTCCAGGTCTCCTGCTATGCCGTCCCTTGGAGCCAAAAATAAAATAAATAAAAAGATGAACCCACTCGCTAAAAAGGTAAGAGTGTCACTACCAAACGAACTTTACATAAACAAGCGGTACGCTGATGTTCCCAATCGCTGAGGGATTTGAATACTGATTGTTTGTAGATTTCAAGTTTTGCTGGAGTGGGATTGAAAAGGGAATGCAAGTAAACCTTAATGTTTTTGGTGCAAGATATCAAAATGGGGAGGAAATACACTGTGTAGAAGAACAGAGGGAGTTTATTTATTCAGTTGTTTTTTTTTTTTTTTGCTTGTATGAGGTGGTGCAGAGTGATTGATCCTGGAGAGTGGAGGGAGCAATTTTTTCCAGGACCAGATGCAATGGTGGAGCCAGAGGGTGGACAATGGTGGCCTTGGCCAACACAAATTAATCTTTGGCCACCCCAATCATTTCATCAAGCAGTACTTTTAAACAATAAAAAAAAACTAGAAAACACAAGTTTCCTCAATTGATAGTGGTGGCTGGTTTACATACATATATATGGTGGTGGCCATCTTGGATTTTGATGTGGCAACCCAGTTCACAAAAGGAACCTTTCTTACACCTAGTTGTTGTCACAAACCAAAAGGGAAGTTGGTACCTCACTTATTTTTCAAGTTATCACGGTCGAAACATGCAGACAGACAAACAGCTGAACGAACGGAAGGTATTTCCAATTCCCCTCTTTGCTCCGCGTCAGGAGACAAAAAGTGCACAATGAAGCTGGATGCTCTGAGGACGGTCTGAGGAGAGGTGGCATGGGGTTGTGAGCCTATTTTACTCTCTTTCCATACCTGCCCCACTCTCTTCTCTGGAACAACCACTAGAGGTCCCTCAGAGAAAAGGCCGCCTGGCTCTCTGGGCAGACCCCATGAAGCCACGCTGTCAAAGAGATCAGCAGGCTGGCCAGCACCACACAGAGAAGCAATACACAAAGAGGCAGGACGTGAGGGCAGGAGTGAAGGAAAAAGAAGACATTGTAGTGAAGAAACCAGACTGTATAAAATGCAACGTGACAATCTGGAAGGGGACGGTTAGCACAGTGAACAGGTGAGGAAAGGGCAGGAGCACTTCATGCTGTGCTGAAAGTAGTTGCTACAAAAGTTTACAAGTTCCTAAAGTCCATTAACTGTAATGGTTTGGTGTTAACAGTGTCTCCAGAAGACTTCAGCTTTTGGTGGCAGAAATAAAAATTAGGATGCAGATGCTCTTACCAGTGGAGTGTATGGTCCAGGTGTCATCGGGTCCAAACTGTCCAAGTCTGCCACATCCAGAGCTGCCTCCTTAGCAGTACAGATGTCCTTCTCCAACTGTGTCAAGTGCTCATCGTACTGGAAATAAAGGTTTATTAAAGCACAATTACATCCTACTCTTAAATATACCATTCATAAACTGCCTGGGAGAATGTACGTGCTCCTGAGGACAATGAATTGAATGTAAATAGCCAGCCCAAGTAAGACTTGCCAAACTTTTAACACCCTCTACCTCATTCCCAAAGCTGGGATTGGTACTGTGGGTCATGAAACATCGAGCGTGGGGTCTTGAGATGATCAAAATAATTCAAACTAATCTTTAAAATTAACGTGAACTGTATTTTTTTTTTCTGCATAAATGTTACAAGAAATGAAAACAAGAGCGTTATAGTTGTAAAGTTTGTTTCTGTTGCCATGACACCCTTGTGTTATGGCTTTTTAATTCAATTCAAATCAATTCAGTTTATTTATTTAGTGCCAAGTCACAACAGAAGTCATCTCAGCGCACTGAACAGAAACATTCATATACATAAAAAGTTAACGTTATTATCTGAGAATAAAGCAAAGCTTTAGCTTTTATAGCAACGCTTGTACATTTCAATTAGCAAAAGTCTGGGTCACAAGTCTCCTTCACTGTTATTTTGAGGGTCAAAACTCTAGAAGATTGGGAACTAATTCTTTAATTTAGTTCTCATTATAGATGTAAGTTTATCAAATCATCCTGTCCCTTTATAGCAAAGCAGCTAAAACTAATTTGCACAAAAAATATGCAAATTAGTTTTAGCATTGTTGTTCCCAAGAGTGTTCTGAACAATTCTACATTATCGGCCATCTAAAAATCTAATATGGTGGCCATTTTTTGAAATGGGTGACAAAATCTTTGTTAGTTCCGCTGACTGGAGTTGGGCTCAGAAAGGTGACGCATGGCAGGCCTATTGGACCAGTCTTCCACCAGTTGCCATAAATACTTGTTATATACACTTACGTGTGTGTGCTACTTGCACAGTACAAGGCTAATGACAGAAGAAAACACCTAGACACAAAGATCATTCAAATTGATCAAGTAATTGCATTACCATATGATTACTGTGCAGAAATAAGCTCATTGTGAAAAAGGAAGACAAATCAGGAACATCTGACAAATACCACAAACAGAATCAACATAACAAATTCTCTACTTGTATCACAATTTGCACAAGTTTTCTATTATCCTCTCTAACATTAGAAGAAGGGAATGTTGTTGTTGTTTTTTTTTTTTGGGTGGGGGGGGGGGGGGCTTGGTTTGTGAAAAGATTATATGCAAAATAATTTCTGCATTTCCAATAAAATCACTAAAATTGCTGCAACATTTGAACATATATTTTTTTTATTTTTACAACCTATGCATTGTAAAAGTACCGTAAATGTAAGCTATTTACAACAGAACACAATGGGTATTCTCTTATAGTTAAATAAGACCTAAATTCCCCTTGCTTGGCTCGCAACATCCAATTATAGCTACAAAGGTCAAGCAAAATGTAATGTTCATTATTACTTTCAAGATTTTCAAGTTCAACACACCTCTGCCAAGGTCTGCTCACACACATTGACAATCTCCAGGGCTGTTTTGGTGAAAGGACTGTCAGGGCCTGCAAAAAACACATACGATATAAGATCATCTTTTTTTAAATTTTTTTATTAAAACAACCTGTTTTGAGTTAGTTAGGCCACTGAAAAAATCTTCTAACAGCTCGTTTGATCACAGAGGTGATTAAATGTGAATTACCGTTGTACTTGATGCTGTTGGCATGGATGAGGCTGATATCTGAGAGAAATACTTCTCGATTCTGGTATTTATGTTTGGAGATGTTCTGTTGGAACGGTGAAGGGAGGTGTCAGGTAAACTCCATTCTAATGCAGTTAATCTTAAAACTGACACACTGTAAAGCCACTCACCTTCCTGACAGTCTCCAGATCCATGGGGTTCACAATGACCTTATAATAATCTGGCACAAATTTTTTATTGACGGGATGGTGAAACGGCCACGACTAATAAAGAAAAATAATGTGAATTTAAAATAATAATAAAATTGAAACGTTAATCTGACTCGACACTGATCAACGCCATGTTTGATGACAGAAAGAGGACTCACATCGGGAACCGCCATCATTTTCTGAGTTACAATGTTGTCCAGGATGAAGGAGAACGCCACCTGATCATCATCATCCAGCAGGGGGTTGATGGCTTTCTCCAGCCTCACCAACCTATCCTCCTTCTGCAGTCACAGGCAGACGGTTACCATGGAAACCAACGAGAACACGGAGTGCTCGCTGCTGCCAACATTCACTCACCTCTCTCAGTTTAGCGTCACACAGATCGAGCATGGACTGCGCCACTTGTGTTATGGGATGTTTTGCCCCTGGGCAGAGCAGAAACAGATCTATATCAGCACACTGATGTGAGGTTAAAGGTCAAATTTATTCCAGATACAACACAAGCGACCTGTTTTTAATACACTTTGAAAGTTGTGTTCAACCCGTTGTTATACATTTACCATTGTAGGTAGCACTGTTCTTAACAATAAGCTCCACCGCTTCACGGAACTCCTCCCTCGATGGGTACATCCGCTTGCGTACGTTCTCCCTTAGCGTCTGTAGATCCATAGGACGAGTGATTATCTTGTAGTAGTCCTTTACAACCTTGGCATTGACCGGTGTGTGGAAAGGGTACGTCTGTTTTAACAAAACAAAGCTTATTCAGATGAGACTGCACAGCAGAAAAGGAATAAAAAGAGGTTCTGCGTGCGCTTGATAGATCGTACGTTGGGATGATCTCGCATGTCGTTGATGATGCTTTCAAGGACAGAGGACAACGTGACCATCGGATCAGTGCGTCTGCGGTGGATTGCTTTGTGGGGTTTCTGTTGATAATAAGAAAAGTGCAACATATTAGCTAAAGGGACTTCACAACGTGTCCCGACGAGCTGTACGACGATGCTTACGTTGAGGTAGTCACAATGAACGGCATTGCCCACTCGTCTCTTCTTCTTTGGAGGCAGCTGCTGCTTGGGGAACTTGAGCACCAATGACTTTCTGCGCACCTCGTCAGCACTGCCAAACAAAAAGAAATGTCAGAAGCTACCGAGGTATGGCAGCACAGAACGTCTGCATTTTATGAGAGTATCTGAGAGACTAAAACATATTTTAAAGACCACGCAAACAACAGCTGTTTAACCTTTCAATGAGCTGCTTGCCCAGTACAATCTTCGTGCCCTCCACTTTGATTAGTTCCTCATTGTCGTTGTGGATGACCGTCTTTTCCAGCTCCTCCTCCTGCTCCTCTGTCATGGCAACCGGGTTGGAGGGTGGGGCATTGGTTTGGTAGTACAGCGGGCAGAATTTGTTGGTTCTCATGTGTCCGATGGCACCACATGCGCCGCACTTCAGCTAGAGGACAAAGACAAACATTAAGAAAATGACGATAATCTAATAAAATAAATAAAAAAATCCCAATTCAATTAACATCATCACTAAAATAAGTTTACAAGTTTGTATTGTATTAAGCTGAGTGAATAAAAATAAATAAAATAAAAAAGCAGAAACAACAAGAATGGGAAAAAATAAATAAATCAATGAAATATCTAGAACTGAATCAGCAAGCTTACTTTTACCTTGAGGTCGGGTCTCTCCTTGACCTTCTTGGTCTTCTTCTCTGGGGGTCCTTTGATCTTGTCTTTTTCCTGATTTCTCTTCAGCCTTCGGAGCTGCTCCTGAATCCGCCGGCGCTCCTTCCTCATCTCTTCTCTGTGCTGTTCATCAAAGAGGGCGAACTTTCGTCTGCAACCACAACACGACAATAAAACATATTTGACTTTCACTTCCTACAACTTACAATTTCTAGTCAAACTTGATGTAAAAAAACAAAAAAACAAAAAAAATACAAAAACAAATTTCATCTTACGAAAAAGCAAAAGACCAAAGTTTGTTAACAAACGCTCACATGAATTCATCATCCTTGGTGGTTCTGATCCGAGTGTAGGCGTCGATGACTGACGCTTTACGGACCGTCTCGCAGCGGACGTATTCCTTGCCATCCTCATCCCTGAAGGTGCGGTAGATCTTGAGTCGACGTCCTGTCGATGAGTTTAGGCTGGTGACGGAAGACGTGTCGTCGTCTTTGTGGGAGCTGGTGGACAAAGAACTGGCTGTAAAGTCAAGAGACATAACGGTTGTAGTTAGACATGTTTTTGTGGAGCATTAAGACCTTTACAAAGGAAAACATCAACGTACACAAGCCTTTGCGTCGCTCCTTGCGGCCCTTGTTGTCACGATCGCTTTCCTCTCCCATCAGCATCCTCTGCAGCTCCTTCCTTTCCTGCTCCTCCCTCTCACGGGAAAGCTGGGAGCTAGTCTTTTTGTTCTGCAGCATGTTCTCTATGTTCTTGCCCATCTCCTCAAAGTCACTGTCTTCAGCCGAACTGCTGTCTGTATCTGTAGACAGGACCTCTGTGGACTCCAGCACTCTGTGGTGGGGGTGCAATGAAAGGACAACCATAAAACCTGCATGGGCAGAATTAGGAGCAAGAAACGTGATGCTAAAAGGCATCTCACTTGTTCTGCAGGTCAAAGATCCTCTGGCACTCTTCCTTGTAGCGTTCCTGATGTTCAGCGACAGAGAACCGGGAGCCTCTGGCAAATTTACTCATTGGCCCTTCGCCTGAGCGTGCCTGTTCTGTGGACATGGTTCTCACCACGTCGATAACTTCCCAGCGGGAGAGTTTCTTTATCTGACATGGGGAAAATTACACAGTCACTTGAACAAAAATGTGGCAAACTAAAATTTCTATGAAATTATCTACAGCTGTGGTGAACACAAAAATGACTGTGGTGGTTGTTTAGCTCAGATTCATGTCATGTGGTCTTACCTCCTCCTCTGGGACACCAAACTTACGGAGGAGCTGTTTAGCATTCTTCAGTGAGAGCCTCCTCAGATCAGCGTCAGTCCCAGTTACTGTCTTCTTAACAGGCTGTGGCTCTTTGTCATCCTGGTGGTAGAAAGGAGGCAAATTAATTCATCTGCTTTCAGCTTTTCCCTCTTCAGGGGTCACCACAGCGAGTCATCCTTCTCCATCTCTGTCCTCTGCATCCTCTGTCCTCACTCCAACTACCTCCATGTCCTCTCTAACTGCATCCATAAATCTCTTCCTGGCAGCTGCATTTCTAACATCCTTCTACCAAAATACCCACTGTCCCTCCTTTGGACATGTCCAAACCATCTCAGTCTGGCCTATCTAACTTTATCTCCCAGTTGTTCAACATGTGCTGTACCTCTGATGATCTCATTCCTTATCTTATCCATCCTTGTCACTCCTAAGGAGAACCTCAGCATCTTCATTTTTGTCACTTCCAGTTCTTTCTCCTGTCTTTTTGTCAATGCCACTGTCTCCAGACCATATTTCTCACCACTGTCTTGTAAACTTTTCCTTTGACCTTTGCTGACACCGTTTTGACACACATCACTTCTGAAACTTTGCTCCAACCTGCCTGGACTCTCTTCTTAACCTCTTTACCACATCCCCCCTTTTCCTGGACAGTGGACCCGAGTACTTGAAGTCCTGCACCTTCGTGACCTCTAATCCTTGAAGCCCCACTGCTCCACCGGTCTCCCTCTTGTTCACACACGCACTCTGTCTTACTACAAATAACTTTCATTCCTCTTATTTAAAGTTCATGCCTCCACCTCTCGAGTTCTCTTCCACCTGTTTCCTGTTCCCGCCACAGATCACAATGTCATCTGCAAACATAATTCAAGGAGATTCCTGCCTGACCTTTTCTGTTATTCTGCTCATCACCAGAGCCAACAAGAAAGGGCTCAGAGTTGATCCTTGATGCAGTCCCTTCTCCACCTTAAAGCTAATCTTACAACATGTCACCACTGTCCAACTGTCTTCATACATGTCCTGTTTTGTATGTCTCTACTCTCGCATACTTCTCTGCCACTCCAGATGTTCTCATACAACACCACAGCTCTTCTACCACGCACCCTCTCTTCTCCAGCAACATTCTCAACGCAAAGATGGCACCTGTGGTGTGCATGAAACCATACTGCTGCTCACAGATAGTCACCTCTCCTCTAAGTCTTGCTTCCACAACTCTCTCCCAGATCTTCATCGTGTGGCTCATCAACTTAATTCCCCTGTAGTTGCTACAACTCTTCATCACCCTTGTTCTTAAAAATGGGCAACAGCTTAGAAAAATCCACTACTTCCTGATTCCTTTCCTTGACACCACGCCTACCCTTCACTTCTTCATCCCCCTGTTTTATTCACCAACATGTCCATTCAGGTTCTTTTCTGATCACAAGTCTCTCCTCCCTGGGAATACAATCCTTCTAGAATTTCTCTTTCTCTTCATTTCACATCCAACCTGTGGAGCATACCCACTGACAACGCTCAACATGAGACCTTCTAACTCTACCTTTAGACATATCACCCTATCTGACACCATTTACCTTCCTTCTCTGCATCATGTTAGCAAGCGCTCTACATTTGTCATTGTTCCTATTTTAAAATTTGCTACCCTCCGCCCTACATTCTTGACTTTTCTCTTCTCCACCGTCTTCTGGCACATTGTCCTCCTTGTGATCTTGGACTGACAGTAGCATGATTTCTACTTGCACCCTTTTGTCAGCAGCACAGGTGGTGGTTGTTTGTAACCTGGGCCTTGATCTATCCAGTATTGTGTGTCTTGAATGACTTGCTTGTTTAGGCCAAATGTTTTTATGTCAGATGCCCTTCCTGACTCAACCCTCAACATTTACCTGGGTTTAAGACCAGCACGAGAGTTACACAGGCTTGTGGTCCCTGGTGGCTGGTTTAGGAATTTAATTTCAAACATAGAGTCACATAACTGAAAGTAAAACTCATCGTTGTGTCCTTGTTTCTTTAGCTGAAGAAATAGCATTTTTTATTGTGTATAAAATCAGAAATTTACCCTCATCACTCCACAAAAACAGGATTTATAGCTGTACAGCTGTACAATATACTAAAACGCAGAGTTCAGGAAGCAGCTCTGTGCCTTGTAAACAATTAGTTGCTTATTTTAGTTGCATAGGAATTTAAATTACAGTGTTTTATGTTATACTATTTGCACTTTTAAACATGTAGCAACAAGAGTACAATTGTCAACAAGTCAAGGGGAGAGCAGTTCAGAGTATATGCAAGTTGTGTGTAACAAAACTAAGAAAATCGTTAAACCAGACGACTACAAGATGCATGGAGGTTAGGCACTGACACACGTTCTGTTGTTGTTGTTTATATGAATTACATTTTCATCTTTCGTATATAGAGGAATGTATTAGTTGTGTACTTTTGGAGTAAAAAACCCTGCAAAATTAGTAAAACGAAGCAAATTGAGTAGGAAACAATTTATATAAAAATGTAGTCATTTTTAGGAAGCGCTCAAGTTGCCATGCTCATTTCTGATCCTGTCCAAATGCACCAGCACGACAATTTGAAATGTGCTAATTTAAATGTGGCATCTAAACCAGAAATAGATTAATAAAGATTTCAGAAGAATGCCGTGGAAAGGAAAGAAACCATTAAAGAAAATGGATGGATGGAAGTTCTGTCCTTTCAGTTGTTATTGTTAAATACTTTATCTTTTTTTTTTTACTTTGAGCTTTTTTAAAGATAAGTTTTATACTTTCAAAGCACCTTCTTTGGTACTATAAAAATAAAAATAAAAATAAAAAATAATAAAATAGTTGCTGTGTAATATTCAAATGAATTGACCACAAATATTACAATCACAATGAAAAATAGATTCTTGGAAAAAAATAATTTATTATTTCATTTTGAATAAATTCTGGCCACTAAAGTTTCATCAGACTAGGGTTAAAAAAAAATAAAAGAAATAACGAAGTTTTGGCATCGCCAATTTAGACAAAACCCGAAAAAGGATGTGGACGAGAAAAAAAGGTAATTACATTTTAAAAACAAGTCATATACTGTATATCTATCTATATTTTCTGTTTATTTTCTGTCTAGGAAATGAAAGTTAAACTTTTGATATCAACAACACAATCTGAGGAGATTTTGTGTGATAATCTGGACTTCTGTAAAATAATTTATATATCGGACACCAAGATTGTTTTGGCCACACAGTAAATGCAAGTAACAGTTCATCATCCATCTACTGTAAACAGTTTGCATAACAAACTGCACATACACTGTACAGGCCTTCAGATGTACCTGAAATGCTCCAAGGTATCACATTACATATGATCAGGTCATAACTTCTGTCTATTAGGAGAACCTGTGTGTAGTACTGCAGGTGACTGGTGATAGACTTGGCCCAAATGAAAGGACTGACAGAGACTGTAGAAGTGCTGCGTACTATAAATGATCATGCCTTACCATTGATTTAACTAATGATGAGTGCTCTGAGTGCAACAATAGTAATTTTGTCATAAAGCTGTCAGCAGTTAATCAATCTGCAAAGGGTTTTCCTCCTTCAGTGCAAGATTTATTAAATGTTCATTGAGGCTTGTTCGTGCCTGCCTACACAAAGTGAAGCTAAATGTTTCACAAGGACTTTGATGTTCCTATTTGTCACAATCTCCATGATTATTTCACTTTGCTAAATGGCATAAAATGACGGTGACATAATTGTGCTCTTCCACATATCACAACCTGATGAGACAATTCATGGTTGTTTTCACCCATTTAGATTGTTTGAAGACTTTAGGTTCTAGCTATTTGTCTGAGCTCCTCAGGCTGAGTCTTATGAAGCCGGGACTTGTAGAATTGATGCCTAAAGGACTTTAAGGCCTGATGGTACATCTGTCAACAATAGGAATTCCCCCACTTTACACAACTCTAACACAGACAGGAATCATCTCCAAACATTTCACCTCACTGTACACTTTTTTTTTTTTAAAGTTCACACCAGTAAACTGATGAATTACCTCAAAGCTTTTCAACTAAGCTGACCTCATTTTCGTCAAATAATATTGATGTTGCATTGTGGGTTGGCTTGTAATTACTCCACTTTTCAAATTAAATAATAATCTCACGGTGTAGTTTGTGTAAACCTTTTGAACCACTGAACAACAATTTTACTCTAAACAGTGTTGTTTTTATATCCAAACACAACATAGATGACATTATCCAAAAAAGCACTGGCAGCAATAAAAATAAGTCAGAAATTTGTACCGTATTTTCCGGGCTATATGTCGCTCTGGAGTATAGGTTGCATCAGTCAAAATATGCCTCATATTATAATAATAATAATGTCATACAATGTCATCAGCTGTATGTTTCCATACAATGACGAAATTAGTCTCTGCATTTAACCCATACACCACCAGGTGGTGCAGTGGGCAGCTATTGGAAGCGCCCGGGGGGCAATTTGGGGATGAGGTGTGCTGCCCAGAGTCACCACAAGGTATGCAGTGACCGGGGATTGAACCTGGGACTTTTGGGTCCCAAGCCAGCTGCCCTGCCTCTACACCACCTTGGCCCCATAAGTCATTTCAGAGTATGAGTCACATTTATTATGCATCACCGCGGACCCCTTGTGCTCGGGAAACATGGGCTTCTGTCGTGCCAAAAAATTGATTGGTGACCGCAAGAGCATGCACAGGAGAACTCGCTGTTGCAGTTTTTTGAAATTTAACAAGATTAACACCTAAAAACAATTATTTGTTTGCACCAGTCGGCAGCCATGCCGGGGGTGAGGGGGCCCTGTCCCTCCGCCGCAGGAGCGGGGAGAAAGGGTGCAGCAAAGCACGTGGCCCGTGGCCTCAGGAAGCAGTGAGGTGCGGGTGGGGTGACGCTGTAGATCTCATGGCCAGAACCACGAGCCACCTTCATCCCTGTAGTATATAGTGCTGCTCACTAATACATGAATGGGTCATGATCTGTGGTAGTGGAGTGATATGTACCGAGAACTGTGCTGACGTTATGATGCTAAGGTGTTCTGAAGATGACGATTCATAAATACAGTTCATGAGTGTGTCGTGTTCATCTTTTTGTAGTAAAAGGAGTAAGTCAACATATACCGGTATTACAATCCCCAGATCCTTACAGGCTGACCCAGAGCTGGTCACAATGCACCACAGCAGAGGAAATGCGCCCAGCAGCAGCCAGCCAGACATGGGGGGAAGTTCCCCTGCAAGTGGGAATTGGCCGCCACTGAGCGGTCGTCCCTTCTTCCTGGTTGAATCCTTCGGGCAGACTGCGAGGAACCCACTCATTTAAAAACTTTATTTCTGCTGCTCAATTACTGTTTCAGGCTGCATATTTTATTACCTGGAGGCAATTTGCAGTATAGCATTTTCTTTTGGGGGGTATTTTATTTGTGTTAAGTTTTTCTCATTTGTCTCTAAGTGTATGTTTTCGAGGATGGTTAGTAGGGGTGTAACGGTACACTAAAATCACATTTTGGTTCGATTCATTTTCAAGAAGGGCTCGGTTCGGTTAATTTTCAGTACAAAAAAGGCCAAAATGAAGACAACATTTTAATAATAATAATACATTTTTTATATTTTGAAAATATGCCAAGTAAACAAGTTCAGTCATTACAGCTTTCTCAGTAGGAGATGATCTGGTGGATGAAGAAGACTCAGCTGCTATCATCCTCAGATTGCCAAAAAGTTACTAAAATTATAATTTAAATTAAAAAAGGTAATTAGATCACTATAATCCAACACTTCTTCTTGCACTGTCATCATATGAGGTGGTTGAATATTCTCTCTTGCTCATCATCAGGGCAGGACTTTAAATTTGGGGTCGGGCTTGTTGACAAGTGCTGCTACAACTTTTTGTCTGAAGTGTTGACGTGATGGGATGTCATGGCGGGGCTCAAGAACTTTAAAGCCAGTGCATGTGTTGCTGTTATCGGTGCTTGTACCAAACTATGTTCACGTTCGGATGATGTTGTTTCAAATACGTTAACAAGTTAGACGTGTTGCCTGCGGCAGATCCAGTCTCCATGAAACAACGTCGACACAGCTTTGGATTTGTTCACTTGTCTTTTAAAGAGAAAGTCATAATGTTCCCAAACAGGAGACCGCAATGAGATTGCTTGTTCATTGCCTGCTAGCCTGCTAATGCTACGCATGCTACAAGATAATAGTGTTGTGCTGAAACACGCATAGGAACTTTAGTTCCGCGGCACATAATCTCTCGTTAATAAAAATTTAATGAGTGAAAAAATGACAGAAACAGTACGCTCATCGACCGAACCGAACATGCTGTACTGAAACGGTTCAATACACCCACGTGTGCCGTTACACCACTAGTGGTTAGCGGTGGAGGAACAACATATTGTTGTCAAAAGCCTAGGGGGCCCTCTAGCGACTGCAAATGGCAATGTTTACTCTTGGGTTCATGTCAGTATGAAGGAACATTTAACGTGTCTGTCAAAAATTGCATCATGAAAAGTGGAAAAATTGTATATAAGTCGCTTCGGTCAATATGTCACAGGACTGGTCAAACAATTAAAAAAAGGGCGACTTATAGTCTGGAAAATACGGTAATTAAAGTGTGACAAAACTTGTAGAAATATTTTGAAAACTATGCGTCATTTCTTCTGTTTAGAGTTAGCTAGGCTAACTGTACGGCAAACATAACGCTACAATGCAACACTGAACAAAACATAGCAAAAGAACCAAAGCAACAAATACAGGTAGTCCCCGGTTTACGGCGTCATCGGTTTACGGCATTTCGCGTTTACGTCCTAACCCCGTTGAAAATAATGGAATCAGTATTCGGCCTAAAATGCGCCAATACGGTGCACTTGGCAATGAAAGGAAGCAGAAGAAGAAACAATCTTTTACAGTACAGTACTGTAATGTACGTTGTTGTTGTTTTACATTGAAAAAAACATGTTTAAAAAGACGTTACGGCCGCCATGTGCTTTCAGTTTCGGTTTAAGTCTAAAATCCGCATTTACGGCCGCCACGTGCGAGCAGTTTCAGTTTAAGTCTAAATCGGTATCCGGCCGGGGCGTTATAACGGAACTCTGCCGTAAACCGGGGACTACCTGTAGTTTTTTTTTGTTGTTTTTTTGTGTTTTTAAATAAACCATGCATCAAAACTAAACAACTCTAGTCAAATATAATCTTGATAATGTAATTTGCACATCTTGGTTGATAAAACTTTTAAACTAGAATTTGTGGACATCTTTAGGGTTTAAAGACTCAACCAAGACAAAAAGCCTGTAACAAATGCACTCTTAGGTTTTTATAGAGCTTCCTGAGTAGACATCAAACCTCACTCGAGAAAATGAGCATTAGGAGCTTTTTTTTTAATATCTCTCCGTTTGCTCTCAGTACTTTTTATTTTCCTCTTAACCTCACTCTCAATTTTAGGGTGCATTATTGCCAACAGATGAGAGTTTCAGTTTGTTGCTTCACCTTTAACCATAAAAAACATAAATTTTCACTGGATTTTACAAGCAAACTGTTGGAACAAAGCTCTGTCATTAAACTGTTACTTTTCTGATGCATGTTCATTCTTTTTAATTGTCATGGTGGATCTTTAAGAGCCATTCTCTTCCCCAAATGTATTATTATTATTATTATTAGTAGTAGTATGTGCTAAATAACCTCCACTCATTTGTAAATGGTAAATTTAGCAAAAACTAACTTTGGAGTATTGTACAGCCTTAGGTAGAAATACTGATAATTATTTTGAAAGTAAATGTAAATGTTCTCTTTTTATATGAATGTGATAAAGCACTGATTCTTTGTAGATATATAGTAGAGTGCTATATGAGTGGGTAAATGAGGACACAGATTGTATAGTGTAAAGTGCTTTGAGTGTCTTGATAAGATAGAAAAGTGCTATATAAGTGCAGTCCATTTACCATTTATTTTCTCATTCACGTTTAAAAACAATTGGAGCCTCAAATAACCCACTGATGTTCACAGTTTGCTGTCCAAAGGTGTGTTATTGTATTTTTATATGCTGATGTCTTGTAGACGTAAAGGACAGTTCTGCTTGCAAATAGTTAAATAATTTCTTGTGGTTTGGTTCTTTTACCGTCTATACTTCATATAGACGGTAAAAGAACTGCATTGTGTGGGTGTAAACCGTCCACCCCTGTGGAATCTATGCTACCTAGTTTTTATATTGCTTTGAAGAATAGTTTCCTCAAACGATTAAGGTGGCCGAAGTTTACGTGCTTGCTTTAGTGGCCAGCGGCTCTCTGCCACCTGTCACCGCTCTCGGCCACGCCCACTTCTCCACTGCAGAGCAGAGATATGACACTCTGCAGGAGGAAGCTTCTCCTGCAGCTGTGGGCTGCACACAGGTGCAGCAGGTACTGAATACATAATTTAAAATAATTAATTTTAAATAAAAATTCCATGCTGATCGTGAGGCTCATCCATCAGTCAGCCATTTGTGTGTCATGTCCAATCTTACTTAGTAAAACTGTGATAGAGCGAGTCTGTGAAAAATGAACCGCAAAGTAGTGAGGGACTACTGGAATTGCATTCCCTGTTTACTTCCAGTCCAGAAAAACTTGCCTATAAAGCATTAAAACATCATTAACACTATTATTTCTACTGGAAAGTTTATGGAACTTTGTAGCTTTTAAGATAGCTGTAGTAAAGCTAAGGCAAAAAAGCAAATGTTTTGATTTATTGCTTTTAAGGAACTATAAATGTAGCGCAAAAGATAATTTAGAAAAATCACATATATAT
>JARVGV010000350.1:28087383-28098958 GCA_031762435.1 Hypsolebias longignatus | reverse complement strand
ATGGTTAGCTCGGCACTCACCCCCACCACTCTTTTAGGGGCGGAGATTTTTTTTAAGGGTAGATGTGGAAATGCTACTAGAAAAGGCCGATTGAATGTTGTTGTGAGTTGCGTTAGTGTTTATGTAATATAAGTTTTATTTGTTTAAGGCAGTCAAATTTGTTCATAACTTTATTATTAGTAAGCCTGAGAGTTACTGAATTCAAGCAAATAGTTACCAGAACCCACCCCATCAAAATAAGGGAGTTCCTGGATCCTGTTTGAGCAAGATCCAGCTCAAATTAAGAACTTGTCCTCAAGGTCTGAATGATATGATTACAGTGACATAACTTCTTGAGTTCTTGGGAGCTGCTGGATCCCAGATTCCCTCTACTCCTGACTGCAGCTGACTTCTGATAACAGCCGGACAGTGAGGGAGGGGCTGGAAGTTTCTACACAACTGATTTTTCAGTTCAGAAAGTCAGAACAGGTCAGAGCCAAAGCAATTGATCAGTGTGAACCTGTAAATGATCTTCTCTGATTGATGACTGTTCTCCAAGTCTTTGTAAATAAATGTGATGAAGCTAACACCTGGTTGTTTTGGGAATCCCTTTTTTCCACAACAGTAGCCCATTGAGATTTATAAAGACACTGAAAAACAAACAGTTCTAGAGTCTGAATCTCCAGCTCTAATGTTAACTCAGCTTATCACATGACTCAAAATGGTGGAAAAGAGTGTGCCTTCCTCATTTTAATAAAATTACAGTAACATGTTTTGTCTTAGCTAGTTTATTCTTTCAGGAGCCTTCAGGAAAGCTGTTTTTAATTTAAATACCTATTTCTTTCAATCAAACCTTGAAAATTAGTCATCTTTGACCACTGACCTATTTTTCATGTATTGTTCCTCTAGCTCAAGCAGAAAGTATCAAACAACAGACAATTTTACAGATTAAAATATTCCATAGATTCAGTTTATGATGTCAAATGAAAACAAGGCACATTATACTCCTGTTGACAAACCATTATAAGCAACAGAGTTGCATTCAGGCCTAAAAACTCTGGGCCCAGGCCCAGGTTAGAAATGACAGCTCTAATACAGGGATATTCAACTAGCAGCCCACAGGTGACTCAAGTCCGGCCCGCTGATGAGTTCATTAATAAAAAATATAATGTAAAAAAATCAGAAAGGCAAGACAGATTTAGAAAGGCAATTAAGATGTGCCCATCTTAACTTTCAACATTTTTTTGCAAGCATACAGAATTATTATCATTATTGTTATTTATTATTTACTTGTTTGTTAGAAGTAGTTGCTAAGGTGGTGCATGTTAGTTTACCATGTTAACCATTTAATACCAAGGAAACTAAAAACTACACCAGTATGTTAAACTGGTTTATCTGAAGTAGCTCCTGTTTCGTTGGTAGATCTATTTTTACAGGACCAACATAATGTCAGAAAAGATTTTGTACTTACTCAGACATTTTGGCTGTTTTTGATCTTCACCTTCTGTTAAGAAAGAGAAAACATTTTGTTAAGTAGTAGCTAAACGCATATATTAGCACATTAATCACAACTAGACTGAGAACAGCTTGTTCTTGGTTCGTTATTGATTATGCAAGTCTTTGACCTTTAGCCAGAAAATGGATATGGTTTGTGGAAATGAAAACCCAGCTGCCAGTCTCCATGTACTGGCTAATTTAGAACAGGCAGGGTCGGATGCCTGAGTCCTCGTGCTGAAGACACGCTGCCTGGATTCGAACTTGTTACCGGGAGTCCAGAGCATAAAATGTGATCAGCACAAAAACAGAACGTATGGTCAAACACAGAGTGGAGCAAGAATCAGCGGGTCAAGTCACTTGAAGGCCAGATGGCTACAGATGTGTGCAGAAGCTGCTTCACTCCTCGTTTTCAACGATCAGCCGAATCAAAAATGTCAAAAAAATCAAATCTTAGTTTGACTCCAGAACAAGTCAACTGCAAGCAAAAGGGCAACAGATCAAACTGTCATTGTAAAATCCCTTTCATGGACAGAAACACTGCAAAAAACATTTTTCAAGAAAGTAAAAAAAAAAAAAAAAAAAAAAAAAAACTTGTTTATAGACAATTTTTTATTTATTTTGTCTAAAAACAAAAAAAACATCCATAACAAGCAAGTTTTGCAGAAGAACATTCAGCTCAGTCTAAGAACATATGTCTATTTCAGTTCACTTTGAGCTTCACCAGTTACAGGGTACGACATGGTTTGGTTAAAAATTCAGAATAAGAATAAGATTATCTGACCTGTTTAAAAAGTAAGGCCATTTAAACAACTTCTCAATTTAAGAAATGTATTTAATGACACTAAAGTTTGAAATAATGGCTGTCCTAATGTTTCACACAACATGAACCAAAACTGCAAGACTCAAAGCACATGACGTGAAATACAGTTAGAAAATGCAACAACTTCTTCTGCTGCTTTGATTTAAGAATCAAATTTAAGAATTCAAATCTCTTATTTTTAGCACACTTTTTCAACATGGTGTCTTGTTCTCAGCCATGTTTGATAATTATTCTCAGAGTTGAGATTTAGTTCAATCAAGAAATAAACAATTCAGTTTAAAGTAAATTTGTCCTTCAGTAAGCTTATTTTTTTGGTTCATGTAACAACTTAAATTAAGGTGTAAAAATCCTAAAGTAAGCAAATAATTCTTGAAATCAGCTTTTTCAAGAATACATAATACAGTACTCAGTTTAGGTGCATTTCAGGGTCTCTTTCCTTGTTCTTAGTCAATTTTTTTTTTTTTTTTGAAGTATACAAAAATCTTAAAATCAGCTTATCAAAGGCATAACGCTCATTCTGCAAAAATGTTTCTTAAGGGAAACAATCTGCTTGTAAGAAGTGCAGTTTTCTTTAATTTAGTTTAGGCACACAGTTAGATTCATTTGCTGATTTTAAGAATCCCAGCCAATCAACTTTTGCTGACCCCATTGACAGATTTTTTTTCTTCTTCTCAAAACAAGAACATTTGCTCACATTTAGGAACATTTGGCTTATTTCAAATAGTATCATGACAAAAACTTGGAAAACAAGACCAGAAAAAGTTCTGCTTAATCTGAACGTTGGATCCAGATGTGTAAAAGTAATAGACTCATAAAACGTTCTCTTTGTCATCAAGTAAGGTGAAAATTAAATAAGGAATGTCTTGAATGTTACAAATGAGTTAGAAGTGAACTTGAAGTAAACGTGCCAAAATAAACAGAAACAAAATGACAAAAAACAGATAAATGTCTGTTTTAATGAAAACAAAAGTTTTTGAATTTAGGAGATTTACTGCTGAAACTCATGGCTTTGAAAACATTTTCAGCTGCTGTTCAAGAGCAAGAAGTAAAAGCGAACTTCTAACAAATTACTCACCTAAACTCACCGTTGGAAGATGAAACTGAAGTCCCGCCTGTACCACAGATGTCCAAACGTCTCAGAATATTAATCCCAGTTGGAGTGAGTGGAGCTGGCTTTGGGAGAAATCCCACTGGATTTAAAGGACAATGAGGCAAACAAGAAGGAAGTACCAAATAGTAAAGAATAAATTTGGTATATAGGGTATTAGGTGCCAGCTCAGCTGGAAACTCAGCCCTCTTTATGGTAGCAGAGCCACTTCTGACCAATGGCTCCGCAGAGTCCAGAAATACCTCCACAACTCTCTGAAGGTACCTCGTACACTTTATCAGCAGAAAATCACCTCCCTATCATGTTACCGTCCTCAGAGACAAGTAAAGGGTTAATTTTTTTCCATTTATTTATCGTTTATTTGTATAGTAAGTGAGTAAGAATTGTGTGTTGTCATCATTGTATGTTTCCATTCAAAGATGAAATTTGTTCTCTGCATTTAACCCGTCACATGTGAGGAACACCTGGTGGAGCAGTGGGCAGCTATGTAAGCACTCTGTAAGCAGTTAGGGATTAGATGTCTTGCTCAAGGACACCGCAGCATGTGGGCATGGTGGGGAGTTGAGCATGCGACTTTCTGGTCCCAAGTTGTGTGCCTACCTCTACACCATCTCAGCTCCTATATACTGTGGGACAAATGTTAAGTATTAACAAATACTGTACAGTGAAACATTTATAGGCTTAAATTACAATGTACGTCCCTAGATGGGTACACAACTGAGGTTCTGTAATGAGGTTTATCAAAATAAAAATACTCTTTAAAATACAGTTTAAAAAGAATAAAACATGACATTTTTAAAAGAATTCTTAAAACAAGATTAAAACAAATCACACTGGGGCGGTGGCAGAAATTGTGTTACCATTAGTGGCACATTGACATGTCCAAAGTTGTGTTCCCTGATGAAAGTACATTTTGCATTTCCTTTGGAAATCAAGGTCCCAGAGTCTGGAGGAAGAGAGGAGAAGCACAGAATCCATGTTGCCTGATGTCCAGTGTCAAGTTTCCACAGTCGGTGATGGTTTGGGGTGCCATGTCATCTGCTGGTGTTAGTCCACTGAGTTTTCTGAGGTCCAAGGTCAACACAGCCATCTACCAGGAAGTTTTAGAGCATTTCTTTCTTCCTGCTGCAGACCAACTTTATGGAGATGCAGATTTCATTTTCCAACAGGACTTGGCACCTGCACACAGTGCCAAAGCTACCAGTATCTGGTCTGTTTTTAATTGGCCAGCAAACTCGCCTGACCGTAACCCCATAGAAAATATATGAGGTAATGTGAAGAGGAAAGATGTGATACACCAGACCCATCAATTCAGAAGAGCTGAAGGCCACAATCAGAGTAACCTGGGCTCTCAGAACATCTGAGCAGTGCCATAGACTGATCAACTTCATGCCACTCTGCATTTCTGCAGTAATCCAGGCAAAAGGAGAAACAGCTAAGTACTGAGTGATGTAACTTTGAAGTTGGCCAACATTTCTAAAAATCTTTTTTTTTTTTAAATTTGTCTTAATATTCTAATTTGCTGAGATACTGAATTTGGGGTTTTCATTGGTTGTCAGTTATAATCATCAACAATAAACATTTGAAATATATCAGTCTGTGTGTGTAATGAATGAATATAATATACAAGTTTCACTTTTTTAACGGAATTACTGAAATAAATCAACTTTTTATGATATTCTAATTTTATGACTAGCACCTGTATTGTTTCTTTATCCGTTAAAATTTGCATATCAATGCAAATATTTTATGTCCTCTTGCTTCTTAATTTGTTATGTGATAATAATAATGTATATAAGAAATTCATATTTTTGTTAGGTTGTGTTGTTCATTTGCCGAGTTTGCTCTTGGTTTTTATTGTGTCCCAAATAATAAAGTATTTTATCAACACTAATCTAATCTATTGCTGCTTGTCTTCTAGCAGCAGTGGATATGAGCTTCACCCATTGGTTAAGTGTTAATTATAGCAGCTTAAACTACCCTGAAAGATTGTTCCAGCCAGATGCTCAGTGTTTTTTAAACTGCCTTATTTTCACACAAATTACAGCAGGTCTTTTTTAAATTTTTGATTGACAGTTGTATCCAGAAGGCATCTGAACAACTGGTTGGCCATAAAACATCTTGATAACATCATGAACTGTTCAAGAAGAAATTTAATAATATTAATAATAATAATATTCGAAGAGGTTGGCACAATTAAGTTCTAGTTATGCTCAACTTTGCTTTAAAAACTAATTTAAGTTCCTCAAAAAGTTGCTAATATTCTTGTACTGACTAGGTCATTCATATTTCTAAAGATTATAGTCAATCAGTTAATTCTGGATTATTTATGACTGACTGTAAACTGACACAAGTGCAAAGTGGCAATTATTCAGTGTTGTGTTAAATCACCACCATTCTGGCTTTATGTGTTAACAGCTGTCTTAATTATAAAACCTTGAAATTAAATTTATAAACAAAAGTCAATAAAGCAAGCATCCAGTAACAGTTTAGCCAATTTTAATAGTTTTAAACATCTGAAATTGGAAAAAAGTACAAAAGTGATCCTGAACACCACAGTATGAAACCAGCCCAGTAACGTAACGTGATAGGTGTGTTCCTTGGAAAAGCATCTTCTACAGACACGTTAATGTCTACTGGCCATACCATACACATACTGCACTCACTAAAACTGACAGAAGCAATGGTTTCAATATAATGGCTGACCCCAGTAAATACATTTACAAGTGATTCTTAAAAAACTAAGTAAAAGGGGAGGGTAAAGAAGTGTGACCACTCTGGTAGCTGGCAGTAAAATCATGCAGTATGACAAACGTTCCGGTAAAGAGAAACAGCAGCGCTGTCACACAGTGAGAAAGTGGGCAGCAAAGAGGCATTTAGCCATTTCAGAGTGCTCATTGGTTGTTTGAGTTCTGAGTTTTCTACCACCGAGCAGCAGCTCGGCAGTAACCCAACCGGTGTTTTGCATACATCGTAAAGTTGCACGTAGGTCTCCGTTAAGGAGAGCTCGTCTTCTACGATCATGTCTGTTTATAAAAATAGAACTAGTTGCTATTGAGAACCCCAAAATGTGGGGTATTCTCTCAGTATGTCTTGAGGAGTAAAAACAAAGCTAAGAAATACAGCTGAATAAATAAATGCATGACATCCATAAAAAACAGGTGGATACAGAGTCACCAGACTGCGCTCCACAAAAGCACGCAAAGTGCTGTTTGTTGTGGCCCGGCAGTGTAGAAACGAGGGCTCCCTCCCCCACATCCCCTAAAGTTGCATCCTTTGATCCCAAAGGAAAAGCGTCATAAAATGTTTAAAAACGTGTTGATTTTTAGAGAGCTTTCTCTTAATGTTAACATCTGGTTTCCTTGTACAACATGCCCTCTGGCTTCAGCAATTCAAGAAGCAATCGATGCAGATGACAAAGAGGAGACACGAGGGAAACGTCCAGTTTTACATTAAATGAAGCCGCTCTGTTGTCATTACCCGATGGCCGGCCTATTGTTAGGGCAGCAGCAGAGAACTTCCTGTCCGGTCAAACTTTTTACCCTTCGAAAGGGCAGCCACTTGTTTCATCAGCTCCCTGTTCTTAGTCTGAGGAGACAAACGAAACACAGATAAACAGAATTAAAGGAAAGAAAAACTCACATTTTTATGGATGCATTTAATAAATCCTGGTTTTGACTTGAACAGCAGCAAACATACAAGGATTTTGAACACTATGCTAACTTAGTAGTTATGCTAAACTTGTAAAAATAAAAAAAAGTGTGATGCAACAAATAAAATAATAAGGAACACTACATGTTGAATACTACGAAAATAATATAATTAGCTGTCAAATGGAATCTTGGTCAATTTGCATTATATCATTACCAAGTAAGATAGGCAATCATGTAACTGTGTGTGTTTGTGTTAGCTAATTTATGATTATATTATATTGTATGATTATGGATTCTGAACATGTTGGCACGTGTGACTCTGAAGTTGTGTGATCAGAACAGATTAAATTATTTGACGTGACGGTTTCTCCAGTGCTTATATATAAAATCTGGCCTCTTGACGGCTCCTCCAACGCAATGTTTTATGTTTTGAAGGGGAACGATGTTCTGAAGGTACAAATAAACTCAAATATAGATTCCATCATGTCAAAAACAGTACAGTCCAGTACTAAAATTAACATTTGTTGCTGTAGATCAGGGGTGCCCAATACATCAATCGTGATCTACTGATCAATCGCAAAGGCATTATGAGCAGATCGCATGGCATAAAAAAATAAAATAAAATTTTTAAAAATAGACGTCAGCATCCTCACTATAAAATTTGTCACTTGATTGACATACAGAGCAGCCAGTCTGAGGCCTGCATGAAACTGCAGCTTTTCTGCTGTGGTTCGGTCGTTCATTTAGCCTACACTATAACAGGACCACATATAGACTGCACGAGGCTGGTATTATTATTATTATCATAACACTTGTATCAATCCGCTCACCCCATCTCACGACATAAAAGTCAGAAGAAATGTGACATGAGCGTTCAGACTGCAGTCACTTTAAAAAAAATACTGGTGTGTACACAATTCCGTACCACATATGAAAAAGGCCTGTGGTGGATTTGGAAAAAATGGGATTTGTCACATTCAGACTGTAATGAAAACAACCCAGTATGGGTCACATTTACCTGCAGAGCGAACGTAGCCATAGATAAAAATTATTATAATTTTGCTCCAATAACTCTCACCATAAAGAGCTCCAGGTTACAAGACGAAACTCTTTTCTTGAAACTGTGTCTAACTGAAGATTAGACTGTTTAGATCACTGTTAGATGAAAGAACAGCTCCCAGGTGAATGTGACTTGCTGTGTTTCAATCTTTATACATGCAAAATGTGAGAACACAAGGAAAAAGTTGGTTATCCCTTCTTCAAGTTGGGACAACCTTCCAAACCAACAATAAATTAATGATCGTGATGCTGCTGTCAGTGTTGCTGAACTAAACCATTCTACAGCAAGCGTTTGAAAAAAAAAAAAAAAAAAAAATCAATGCCAGAAATTTTTGATTTGTCTGACAATAGCCATAAATAAAACACCACCACAAGTATTGAAAAATAAATAAATGAATGAAAGCAGAGCAACATTCCTATTAAAATACAGACGAGTTAATACAGTAGTTTATTAGCAAGTAAATATGATGTGGCAGCAGGTAATAGTGTTTGCAATCCCACCTGCTGTTGCTCCATGGCCTCCTTGTGGGCCTTCTCCATCTGGTTCATCTTCACTCTCATGTTGGACTCCTGGTACTGAAAGTCTGCTTTGAGTTCTGTAAGCTGTTGGAGAAATGTATCATAAAACACAAGAAGCAGGAAAAGAGCAACGTGCAGTTGGCCAGCTTTGAATAATATGAACTGGGAGGGGGACACCCACCTTTCTGTCCTTCTCCAGGATGGTCTGATCCCTCTGCTGCAGAAGTCTCTTCATTGACATGACTTCCTCCTTCAGCTGGCTGATGAGGATGAAGTTGTCTGTTCCACCAGAATCCATGGACTGGGTGATGGAACTACTGTTGGGTTACAGTTTGCAGGTTTATGTCAGAAGGACCGATGTATTCGTCAACCTCCGTCAGATTTCATATGTCTCCAACTGTAACTCAAACCATACCTGTCCCCGTTCGATGGCTTCAACTCCAGTTTTGGTTTCTTCTTTGGAGTCTCCTTTTGGATTGAAGACAGTTTATGGCTGCAAAGCAAATCCAGACAGTAAAAAAGAAAAATAAATAAATGCAAACAATAGATTTCTTTATGCAGTTCAAGTCAGAGGGACAGTTGTACCTCTGCTTCCAGAGTCCCGGCTCCGGCTCAGGACTCAAGCTCCCACTCAGTCTGTGAAACAGACAAGTAAATCAGTAAAACAGCATCTGATACAGAAACTTTCAAAAGCATCACTGCATGAGCTGTTAGGCGGTGTCTCTCTGGGCTGCGACTAGTTGGTGAACGGCTTTCATGAGGAAACCTCCAGAATGTCTGCGACTTTTGCAGGGTTTTGAATTTAAGTGGCAGAGTCACACATTCCTGTGGCTCGAGTTTTGAACCCTTTATTAAAATAATCAGAGTCGTAGCTGTATTTTGACACATGCACACAAAAACTATGCTGAAAAATAAATAATTATTAAAAAATATCTCATTCATTTCAAAAGTCCTAAACGTAGGGGCGGCTACCAATGAAGGTCGAAAATGAACTGAGGTGGGTGTGACGTGAACAAAGTACCGGGTAAGTAAATTTTATTTCTATAGCACTTTTTACAGACACACCATCACAAAGTGCTTCACAATTATTATTTTAATTAGATAATAATAATAATAATGCGTATGTATTGTCATCATTGTATGTCCCCATACAATGGCAAAATTGGATCTCTGCATTAACCCATCCATCACCAAGTGGTGCAGTGGGCAGTTATTGAAAGCACCTGGGGAGCATTTTGGGGATAAGGTGTGCTGCTCAGACACCACGAGATGTGCAATGACTGGGAATTGAATCTGAGACTTTTGGGTCATAAATGTCTCAATAAAAATGCCTTTAGATGTTTCTTAAAAGAGTCAGTGGAGTCTGAACAGCTATGGGACAGTGGTACAGTGTTCCAAAGCCTCAGGACCACCACCTGAAACGCTCGGTCTCTGCAGGATTTGGAAAGAATATGTGGTACCACCAACAGCATTTGACTTTAAGACCTCAGAGTCCTGGAGGGAGACAGAGGCACCAAAAGATCCAAAATGTATTTGGGGGCCTGAACGATGAAGAGCTCAAAAGGTTAGGACCACATTTTTAAAATGACTCCTCAAATGCACGGGGAGCCAGAGCAGAGAGCAAACACAGGAGTAATATGAGCCCTTCGGTTGGTCTTAGTTAATAACCTCACTGTAGTATTCTGCACAGACTGAAGACGAGACGCAGAGGTTTTGTTTAAACATGTCAAAACACTATTACAATAACCCAAACGGGTGGATATGAAAACATGAATAATCATCTTGAGCTCAGTCTGATACAAATGAGCTCAGCTTGAAAATTATTCTTATGATAAAAACTGTTAGGAACTGGCTTTTTACAGTGATTGTCAAAAGACGAGGAACTGTCAAAGATGACACTTCACAGTAGGAGTTAAAGCAGTGGTTCCCAACACTGGTCCTAGAGGAACACCATCATTTTTTTTAATTTTTTTAACTTATTTTACATCCTGCACATTTTTGTTGTTTTCCTACTCCAACACACCTGATTTAGAGATTTAATTACTTCCTCAAGTTCTGCAGAAGCTTGGTAATCACCTGTTAATCAATTCAGATCAGGTGTGCTGGAGCAGGGAAAAAACTAAAGCATGCAGAAGCAAGATGCAGCCTGATTTTTTTTTTCATCAACGGCAATAAAGATTCAGTCTTATTTGTTTGTATTTAACTGCTGATAGGTGCTGCACCGCCATAGTTTGATTCCTGACAAACTGCTGCTGAGCTCAGTTTGCTGATCTCTGATAACCGCAAAGAACAGTACAATTGTATGTCGTCAGCATATAAATGATATAACAAAATATCATGGACAATAAAG
The DNA here is from genome assembly GCA_031762435.1 of Hypsolebias longignatus. NCBI lineage: Eukaryota > Metazoa > Chordata > Actinopteri > Cyprinodontiformes > Rivulidae > Hypsolebias > Hypsolebias longignatus. The sequence goes on along the minus strand of JARVGV010000350.1, from coordinate 28,087,973 downwards.
GAAAGTGCAAGGTCAAGAAAACAGTTGTGCAAGTCGCAAACACAAAATCATGCAGTGCTTTAAAAAAAAAAAAAAAAAAAAAAAAAAAAAAAAAACATTATTAAAAAAAGTGTTTTTTAGTTTCTCACAAAGATGACTAAGCCTGGGGAGTCAAAATGCAAGAAAATGGTGAATTTTCAGTTGCAGTCTCACTAAATCATCAGCGTTTGCAACCTAGCCAATAGCAAACCATGTTATTAAACTTCAACTTTTCAAAAATTGCCGTGTCTGGCTTGCACATTGTATTCTAGGCTGTTCATATTATTTTAGGCCCAACGTCTGCTCACATTGTATCCGTCCTGGCTCATTTAGTACACACCTGACAACCATCCACACACACTTTGAAGTAAAGACAGATAAATTTGGACGTGTTTTTTTTAAGAAGTAATATTTATCAACAATTTGTTTAGACTTGTAGCCTCAAATGTTTTCCATCATGAGTAGAGAGCTCCTATAGGTGTCAAGATACAGCGCTGCGCTCTAAAATTAAGAAAACTCAACTGAGATCTTTCTGAGATGCCAGCAACACCTGTGCAACAATTTAGATCTTT
>JARVGV010000350.1:28066309-28076856 GCA_031762435.1 Hypsolebias longignatus | reverse complement strand
TCCGACCTACGGCAGAATCGAGCTACGAACGGTCCTTAGGTCCGGAACCCGTTCGTAGGTCGGGGACTACCTGTAGTCTGAAAAATACAGTAATTCAGCAAGTGTGTTCTCTCCTTTTCCTTCTTGTAATTTTAGCTACTATATGGTTTTGTGGCTACTTTTCAGCAGGGTTTTTTTTTTTTGTTTGTTGCTAATTTCAGCTTTTTTCATGTAATTTCTACTTTTTTTTGTTCATATCCGCTTCTTTCAGCCGAACTGGGCAAATGTGTTCTTTCGGCTTCCTTCTGCTAATTTAAGCTTGCTCTACCTGTTCAGCTACATTTTTTTGTTAATTTCAGCTGTTTTCAGATAGATCCAAGTTTTTCCATGTTAATTTATGCTACTTTCAGCCTAAGTAATATCCTTGTGCTAATTTCAGCTTGTTATGCTCCTTTCATTTTTTTCTGCCAGTTTCAGCGTTTTCTGCTCTTTCAGCTACTATTTAGCTGTTCTGATGCTAATTTTAGCTTTTTCAGCTAACTCCACTTTTTTTTTTTTTTTTTTTTTTTTTTGCTCATTCCAGTTCTTTCCGCTTCCTTCTGGTAGTTTCAGCTTCTTTTTACTAATTTCAGCCTTTTTTTAGGTAACTTCCTAATTTTGGTGCTAATTTCTGCTTATTTAAACCTAATTCAGCAAACAGGTGTTCTTTCTGCTTTCTTGTGCTAATTTAGACTTGTTCTTCACTTTCCGGTAAATTTCAGCTGTTTTTCAGCAAGTTCTTATGCAATAAGAATTCACACTGGATTTTCACAGATGTGAAATGTGTGTTGGTGCAAGAAAACAACTAAAACATGCAGGTTGGTGTTCCTCAAGGATGTGTGTTGGGAACCATTGAGGATTTTAGACACGTGCTTAGTTATGATGCATTTGTGTACCTGTAAAATCGTGGGCTTTGTAACCACTACCCCACTTTAATTATTTCACACTGCCCCCTGCTGGCCACATTAGATAAACTGGCTAAGTCATTACAGAAACGTTAATTATGGGAAAAAGTGAAGGAAAGCGTCTCCCTGACCCGCTCCTCGTGACCAGGCACTGGCGGAGGCCCAGTTTGCGGAAGATGTCCACTACTGTCTCCATGGGGGTGTGGTCTGTGACGGTGAAGGGGCTCAGGTTCAGGATGCGGCGCAGCTTCAGCGGCTGGGGGTTGCTGGCAGGCAGCTGCGGCGCGTCCTCTGTGAAGTAGACCACGGAGCTGCTCACCACATCGTCCTGCTTCTGACGAGCGTTTTCTGTGGACAAACAGGAAGGAGGCGGAGTCTGTGACATCGCATCAAAACCTGGCGGACAGAAGTGGGCGTCAACGGTCTTACTGATGGCGAGGGTGAGCTCGCGGCGCTGAACGAAGCCGATCAGCCGCTCCGACTCCCGCGACACGACCACCGGGAAACCGTTATAGTCGGTGTCTTTGATGAGCGTCTCCACGTCCTCCACCGTGGTGCTGTCCTGCGTGAGGACGGCCAAAGGAGGGTCGTTCCGGCGCGGTCTCATCACGTCTGTGGCCAGAGTGCGGTGGGTGAACTCGTCACGGACGTCCAGGTACGGGTACCCGTTCAGCTGGATGTGCGACTCGTAGATGCCCTCCTTCCCGAAGGCGTCTGCCACCCACTTACTGGTGACGGCGGCAGCCATGAGGGGAACGATGTACTCCAACCCGCCGGTGAGCTCAAACATAATGACCACAAGGGAGACCGTCATGCGGGTCACGCCCCCTGAAAAGACGCCAAGGTGTTAACGGAACTCATCAGAAACTCTAAAAACAAAGAAGGTGCTCCTGAACTAAACAATACAAAACTGAAACACAGGTCTGCAGTTGGTGTAAACAAGCCAATGTCCCCCGTCGCTGAAGGTTGAGTGTTTTGCTAGACTGGAATTAAACAAGTAAACCTAAATGTTTTCGTTGCGAGATATTCAAGTGGGTAGGAGTTACTCTGTAGAAAAACAGTGGTGGGGATTATTTTAATCTTGTCTGAGGCAGCGCAGAGAAACAGATCCTGGCGAGCGGAGGGAACAATTTTATCCATCCACAGGCAGAGCCAGGGGGTGGCCATTGGTGGCCCCAGATACTATGGAATAATCCTCAGCCACCCCAATCATTTGAGGAAACTATACTTTAAAGCAATATACAAACTAGACACTTAGTTTTCTCAAATGATCGGGGTGCCTGGTTTATATGTATGAATGCTTATAGATATTCACAGATATACTGTATATAATTTTTATGGTGGTGGCCATCTTGGATTTTGGTGTGGCAACCCCATTTTTTTAAAGGAACCTTTTGTATGTATAGATGCAGCCTCACACCAACAAGGACGTTGGTCTGTTGCTTATTTTTCAAGTTATCCAGCTCACAAGGTTTACATATATGTGGTGTCAGCCATCTTGGATTTGAACCTGGAATTCCAATTTTCGAAAGGAGCCTTTAATATGTCTTGATGCAGCCACACACCAAAATGGAAGTGGGTACCTCACTTATTTTTCTAGATGTGGCGCTCATAACATTCATGGATGGACGACGGAAGATATTTCCAATTCCGTATTTTCAGTCGGCGACGGCGGCAACAGAGCACTTGGCTGAATCCATCGAAGACAAGCCAAGGTCTTCGTCACTTTGCAGTGAGAAGCTTTAATCTGTGAGAGGACCCAACAGGAAGTAGAACTTTCTGTGTTTTTCACACTCTTCGGTCCGTTCGCTCACCCAGACAGGCGGCAGCCCCCACCATGGCGTAGAGCCCTGGTGTGACGCAGTCCGCGCCAGGTCGGCACCAGTTCTTAAAAATGATCCAGTCGTGGTGGTGATACGCCATCTGCTCCACGGCAATACCGACGATCCGACCGGCGATGGCTCCCACCGCCATGCTGGGGATGAACAGACCTGAGGGGATCTGAAACCAAACAGAGCCGTTGTCAAAAAAAAAAAAAAGTTTATTCGTTTGAATCGAAACGTTTTTGCGGGAGGAACTTCGGACCTTCATGCCGAAGGTGAAGATGGTGATGACGATCTTGAAGATGAGGGCGAGTGCGAGCTGCCACATGGCGCTGTAGACCCCGGGTCCGGCCGGGCGGTCGGGGATGTCGTCTACAGGCCGGCTCATGTTGGGGTTGTTGACGTAGTCGCAGAGCTGCGAGGACTCCAGGGCGCCGCAGTCGTTGAAGAGCTCGGAGATGAGCTCGCTGGTGCTGCGCCGGGTGTATGGGTTGGGGAAGGCCAGGACTGCGGTGATCCCCGTCACCACAATGACCTCCAGAACTGGGTACTTCCCCAGCTGGGTGGTCTTCCTCCGCCGGCACCAGGCGATGTTCGCCCGTATGAACAGGGTCCCCCAGAGTCCGCCGAACACTCCCAACAAGATGAAGGGGACCAGCTCGGCCATGTACCAGGGAGTGTGGTACTCCACGTAGAACAGAACCAAGCGGCTGTTTCCGAACGGGTTGATGGAACGCAGCGTGAAGGCGGCGACCAACGCGGCGAAGAAGGACCGCCACAGAGTCTTCAGAGGGAAGTAATAGCTGACCTGCAGGAGGAACACCAGAGTTCTCAGGGTTCTGATCCCTGAGGGGAAACTTCAGGCGGACTAACACCAACCTCTTCCAAGCTGAACAGAACTCCTCCAATGGGTGCGCCGAACGCCACGGAAACGCCAGCTGCCGCCGCCGCCGACAGTACCTGCAGGAGGAACATAGACGTTACTGTTTATCTACAGAACCGGGTAACGAGGAACTGTCAGCTGCACCGCACCTCCCGCCGCTTCCCCTCGTTCTTGCTGTACTTGGAGAAGAGGCTGCAGAAGAGGTTCCCACAGCAACAGGCCACGTGGACCAGAGGACCCTCCTTCCCCAGACTGAGGCCCGACGACACGGCCAGAACCAGGGTGACGGTCTTGATCAGAAGGGTCCATTTCCCCAGGTAGCCCCGGATGATGAAGCCGCTGAGGATCGTCTTGATCTGCGCAGGACGACAGCAAAGTTTACATCCGAGAACTTCAATCTCGTTTTCCACATTTTACATCAGACTTCCAGGACTTCTCAGACGTTCTCAGGTGTTTAAAGCTCAGACGTACAAGGATTTTCCCTTCGGCCGTCATCAAACCATCTACAGATGATTGATATTCATGTCAACGTCTTTAGGTGTTTTGATCCAGGGAGGAAATAACCAGAAGGTGTCGCCACAAACACATTCACTCTATCGTGATACATTTTTCTCTTTCCACAATTTTAATCCTGCTATGACTTTTGGCATTGATGCAACTTTAGCTTTTTGAAATATTTTGCCTTTTCTGCCATTTTTTGTTCTCATGGGAAATTAACTGAGATCATTTTACATCCTTCAACTCTTTAGATGTGTTTACAACCTTTTACTGCTCCTTTCACATTTTGTTCTGCTTCAGCTTCTTTCAGCTAATTTCAACTGTTTTTTTTTTGTTTGCTCTTTTGTGCTCCTTTCAGATTCTTTCTACTAACTACAACTTTTTGTGCTTCTTCTAACTTCTTTCTGCTAATTTCAACACCTTTCTGCAAGTTTCAGCTTTTTCTATTTCAGCTACTATAAAGCTATTTATGCTGATTCAAGCTTTTTCAGCTAATTCCACATTTTTGCACCCATTTAAACGTTTTTCAGCCTAATGCAGCAAAAATATGCTCTTTCCACTTCCTTCTTGTAATTTCAGCTTCTTTCTGCCTTTTTTAAGCTACTTTTTAGCAGGATTTTTTTTGTTTGTTAATTTTTCAGACAATTTCTACTTTTTGTGCTAATTTCTACTTCTTACAGTCTAATTGGGCATACATGTTCTTTCTGCTTTCTTCTGCTAATTTAAGCTTGTTCTACCTTTTCAGATACCTTGTTAGATTGTTTTTTTTTTTTGCTGATTTCAGCTGTTTTCAGATAAATTCTAGTTTTTCTTGCCAATTTCTACTACTTTCACCCTAATAACCAGTAACTACTTTCTGCTCTTTTCAGCTTTTTTCAGTTAGTTTCAGTCTTTGCTGCTATTTCAGCTACTATTATGCAAAATTTAGCTTTTTCAGCTAATTTCACATTTATTGAGCTCCTTTGAGCTCTTTCCACTTTCTCCTCGTAGGTTAAGCTTCTTTCTGCCTTTTTGGCTACTTTTTAATTTTTTTTTTGTGTGTGCTAATTTTAACCTCTTTTTTTTTTTTTTAGCTGATTTCCTAATTTTTGTGCTAATTTCTGCTTATTTAAACCTAATTCGGCAAATGTGCTCTTTCTTCTTTCTTCTGTTAATTTAGGCTTGTTCTTTCATTTCAGCATGTTTTTAAACTAATTTCAGCTGTTTTTAAGCAAGTTCTTCTGCAATAATCATTCATACTGTAGTTTTTGCAGGAACTGTAATTTCTCGCGTTTTAATTATGTCCTCATACACAAAACATCAACACTGAAAGACAGAGGACTTGCTATTTCCCGTAACTGTGTATATTTTCTTGAAGAAAAAAAAAAAAAAATTACTATAACTGACCTTGTTGGCCGCAGCGTTGACGCTGGGTCTGGCATCGAAAATGAAAAGTTTATGGGACTGAGCATTAGCATCCATGATGGCCTGGAGGCACTTCTCGTCCTCTTTGCTGCGCTTCCCGTTCACCCCAACCATCGGCTGACTGCAGCGTGCTATCGTAGCCTGACTTTCTGGATGAATCCAAGACAACACCTAAAAACGGAGTAGAAATGAAGATAAGAACGTTGTACCGCTGGTGAAAGAAGACTGTGGTGCTGTGGAAGCGACTCACAGGTATCCTGCCCTTTGCTCTGAAAGCAGCTACTCTCTTCAGCTCTTCGTCTGGTATGTTGACCGGTACCGCCAGAGCTGATGGGTAGGTGTCGCTCAGCTCATAGTGATCATTTACTTTGGTTATCCTCCAGCTTTCGTTGGGTATACCCTTTACAAAATCAAGAGTGAATGCTGTAATATGTTTTCTTTGACATTTTACAGAGCATCCATACTACTTTACCTACAGTGGTTCCCAACCGTGGTCCTTGAGGAACACCATACTGCATGTTTTAGTTGTTTCCCTGTCCCAACACACTCGATTCAGTGATTTAATTATTTCTTTATGTTCTGCAGAAGCCTGTTAATCACCCATTTATTTAAATCAGGTGTGTTGGAGCAGAGGAACAACTAAAACATGCAGGATGGTGTTCCTCAAGGACCACGGTTGGGAACCATTGCGCTTAACATACCAGTCTTTTGTATTCGGAGATGGCATCATACACCTTCCAACCGTTTTCGGGAAAAACCTGCCCGTATTCAAAGGCAAAGATTTGCTACAAAGAGTGGAGAAGAAAATAATCAGCTAAAAAAATGTGTGAAAAGCTACAACGACAGCAAGAGTGCGGCTGCGAGTCGCTCACCAGACCGTTGGAAACGGGAAAAGCAAATTTCATCAGAGCATCAAAAATAGATTTTCGGAGTGTGTCCTCTATTTGTTTGTGAGCAAATCGTAGATTACGCATATCCTGCAGAAGGACAGAGCAGCAGGTCAGGGTCAAACAAAGACGATAACTTTATCTCACAGCAGTAAAACAAAACGGAGGTTTCTCAAAACCTGGTTCTTAGTTTGTTCATGCAGTTCCGAGTCCCAATTCACGCTTCTAGTCTCTTTTTCTAACCTTGAAACTTCACCGACTTACTCACCCTGCAAACTAGTCCGTAGGAAACATCACCGATCGAAGCGGTCACAATCTTCTCCACACGATTCACCACTCCGAGAGGCAGATCCAGAAGAAACGATGGCTCCTGGAAACCAACACCAAATGAACAAAGTGTTTGCACAGAATACTTCACGGTGCTTTATCATCTGTTTTCTCACACACACCCTGTCCATGGATTTGAAGAACAGCCTGTAGTTGGTAATCATCACTGTTCCTCTCACAGCTCCGGTGAAAGGACAGAAGTAAGTGATGTCTTGTGCTGCAGAGACAACGTGAAAAAAACAGATTCAACAACTTGTTTTATTATTTATCTATTATACACCTGTCTGTTATACAGCACAGAAAAGCAAATACCTTGTAGAAACTTTGGTCTTGATTTTTGATCTTGACATTAGAGCTTGGATGGTCTAGTGCTGGTCCAGATTTATCTCAAGTTCTATTAAATTATCTTATGAGGATCAAAAGTTAAGGCCCAGATAAGCAAAGCACTTGTTTGAACTTTGACCTTGATTTGTGACCTTGAACCTGCAACTGGTGCGATGTAAAATGTATGTGTAACCCCTCTAGTGACGGTGTATATGTGTATGAAGTTAGGTTAAATTATCTTGAGCCGGTCAGAAGTTATGGGTGGGACAAGCAAAGAACGTATTTGAACTTTGACCTTGATTTGTGACCTTGAATCTGAAAATAGGGTGGTGAAGAGTGTTTGTGACACTCCATCTAGCAAAGATAAACTGTACATGTGTATGAAGTTTCATTAAATTACTGAGCAAGTCAGGAGTTATAGGCGGGACAAGCAAATACCTTATTTGAATGATGACCTTGAACCTGAAACTGGGGTTAGGAAAAGTGTATGTAGCACACGTTCTAGGGACGACATATATGTTATGAAGTTTTGTTAAATTATCTTGAGCAGGTCAAAAGTTTTGGGTGGGACAAACAAAGACCTTATTGAAATGTTGATCTTGATTTGTGACCTTGAACCTGAAACTGGGGTGATGAAAATTGTATGTGGCACTCCAACTAGTGATATGTATGAAGGTTCATTAAATTATCTTGAGTGTTTCAGAAGTTATGGACGGGACAAGCAAACACCTTATTGGAACTTTGACCTTGATTTGTGACCTTGAACATGAAAATAGGGTGGTGGAGAGTGTATACGACATTCCATCTAGGGATCATTTATTTGTGTATGAAGTTATGGGCGGGACAAGCAAAGACCTTATGAATGTTGACCTTGATTTGTGACCTTGACCTTAGAGCTGGTACGATGAAAGTTGTACGCGACACTCTCTCTGGTGATGATGCATATGTGAACCAAGGTTCATTAAACTTTCTTGAGCGCGTCAGAAGTTATGGGCGGGACAGAAGAAAGTTTATGGACAGAGACTAAACCATGAGCAACAAGCAGCACGTAGTGCAGACATGTTGTTTTGATGAGAGCTGTGATTGCAGCAAAGAAAAATAAATAAATAAAATTACCCATATCCTGCACCGTTTCGTTCGGAAGTAACTGTGGATCTTCTTTGTCTGAATCTCTAAGCACCTTCTGGAAACATCAGAGAATATTTCTCATTTAAACACAAGGAAGCCGCTTGTTTTCAAACCTCCTTCCTGTTCAGAATCGTACAAAACAAATAATCCTGAATCTGGCTCCTGCAGCCTTTAGACGTTTGCAGAACACCATTCAAATTCATCCGGTGGCGTACCTTGGCAGTGGCTTTGGGCTTGACCTGAGGGACGCATAAATGAGGAGAGAGTCGCGCTTCAGCTTTTGGAACTGGTTTTAATGAAGACGCAGGAAATGGATGGACGGCGTGCAGGTTACTAACCCTGAGCTCCGGAGAGAACTCTGCAGAGTCGGAGGACAGCGCTGACGGGGGTTTGGCCTGGGCCGAGCGGTCTGAGCGGGAGGTGGAAGTGCTGGTGACATAAAATAAAGATTTTTTTTAAATCACTGCTCAAGAGCCAACAATAAGAAAGTTATTCATTAAAATTCCCAGTTGAAACCTCTTGGCATAAAGCTCACAAACCAGCTGTTCTCTCCTCATTTGGCTTTTCTGCTTTTTTCTCGTCATGTCTGTGAACTCAAACCTGACCCAATTTATTTAGCTGGTACTGATCTTTAAAAACACTTGAAACAATAAACTGATCTTAAGTTCAAACAAACCTTTAAATAACATTTTAAATAAACTGATGTAAAGCAAACCTGTTTTTGGCTAACTGAACATTATGTGAGTTAAAACCTCAGGGGCGGCTTTAGCCCTGCGGCTCTTTCAAGCTTTGACCAAAACGAACACAAAACTGAATTTTAATGTTTGTTATACAAAAAAATAAAGCTGGTTTAGCTATTTTTATTTTTCAGCTTTTTAGTAATTTATTTTGAAAATATAAATACTAGAACTAATACAAGGAGTAATATAATTTAGCTTTATACTTTATTTTTATGCTTAATTATTTTCCACAATTAAAAAAAATCACATAGGTTTGCATAATTCTTAGTTTATTTCAATTTAAAAAAATGGTCAAAAACTATTTATTTTTTCCTTCTTTACAAAAATCTGGACATTTATTTTGTTTTAAATTGTAAAAATATCAACAGATGTAAAAACCATTAGATATTTGTAGCTTTATGATGTGTGGCCCCCACTGGCCACAAAAACCTGTCCAACAAACCCAAAGTGGCCCACGGGCCAACACTTGATAATCACAGTTGGAGCAGGTTGAAGCTCTGGCCACGTTTAATTTAGTGAACAAATGTGCAAACACGTCTCTTTTGATCAGAATGTTTGCACAACCCCTGGTCCAGCGGCGGTGGTGAAGTGGTAGGACAGTCAACATGGGACTGCAAAGTCACAGGATAGATTCCCCACCCGTTCGTCGTTGTGTCCTTTATAACGACCTATTCCCTGCCTGCTTTCAAGGCAGCTCAACACAGCTGCTCCCTCCTCCACCATGTGTGATGGGCCAAACGCAGAGGACAGATTTAGTCATTAGGAAACATACAATGATGAAATCTGGGGCTTCAGTGTGACGCTTTGGGCAAAACACTGAACCCAACAGCAGCTGATACTCAGATGGGTGACAACACGGTAAGTGTTGTATATAGAATATAAAATACAGTATTTGACATAAAGCTGTGTGTATGACTGGGAAACATTGTAAATCACTTTGCAGAACCTGGAGGTTAAAAAATGAACTTAGCATTGTCAGAATATTGGTGATAATTCTGTGAGACCAACTATTTGACAAATTCTAGCCATAAAAGTAACACATGAAAGATCTTGCTTATCATTTTAAGGCTGCACCTCTCAATAAAACCTGTTTATTCATCTTTTAGACATGCATTTTGACAAAGACCATGAACTTCCTTATTTAAAGGTTTAGTATTACACAGGAAAGAGAAAAATGAAGAAAAGGAAATCTATACTGTATGTTCAAACTCGACTTCAGATGAGCACCAAAGCTATTAAAATTTTTAGTTATAAACTATTTATTCAACAGGATTTCCAACAGAGAGGAAGTGGTGGTTAAAATGATAAGGAACTTTAACAATGAGACTTTAAAAACTAAAGAAATTTGTATTGTTTTTGTACTTTGTAATACAAGTAAATTAGTTATTGCTGAATGATTTTTATTTGTTAATAATGCTTCAAGTTGGAAACAAGTTTAATTTAGTTGATAAATAAATAATAGAGGAAAACTGTTGAAAATGTTCATTATTTCCAGGTCAGACTGAACAAACCTTGTTTTAGTTCATGTAGCTTGCAGTGGTGGAGAAAGTACTCAAACACTGTACTTAAGTAAAAGTATAAATAAACAGACAAAAATGTACTCTAGTAAA
>JARVGV010000350.1:27951805-27966626 GCA_031762435.1 Hypsolebias longignatus | reverse complement strand
ATATACAGGTAGTCCTCGACTTGGCACCCTCGACTTACGGCAACTCGGACTTAAGAACGGGTGTGCGGCGCAGCGTTAGCATACATTTTACATGTATATCCTCGACTTACGGCATAAAAAAATCCAGCCTTACAAACGGGTGTGGCGCCACGTGTAATGAGTTCCGACTTACAGCAAAATCGAGTTACGAACGGTTTGTAGGTACGAAACTCGTTCGTGAGTCGAGGACTACCTGTATATACATATATTAATTTGCTGAGCATAATGATGTTCTGGTTCAATCATATGTAATTTGTATTTGTTAATTTTATCCAAATGTCCAAATCACAATCACTTGCACAAACTAAACTGATGAAAAAATAAATCTTTATATGTCAGCCTGCTTCCTGCTCACCCCAATTTGGGTCCAATAACACATCGTTTCGTCACATTCTTATTATGCACTTCACAAATCATGATCGTGTGATCAGCTTCAAATAATGACCAGAACAAAATTTTTTTTTAATTATCTGCCAATAACAGAAAATAAATTTCACAAACTTCATTGATATACATAAAACTGATTTGGAACAAACACAGAACCCTGACGGATTCCTCATTTATCCTCTTCAGCATCAAATCCCAAACTGTTTCTAGTTTTTATCATTTTTTAGCTTTGAGTTGGATGGTTCTTTTTCTCTTTCCCCCTAATGATGGAGTATCCACGAAGATAAATAAAAAAAAAAGAGAAAAATCAGACATGTGCATGAGCCCACGATTCCTACTAAAATCATATGGAATAAACATCAGACATTTAGCAGATTGTTGGCACTTAATTTTGATTTTAACCCCTGGATTAAGTGAATATTTTATTCTACTGTAAATGTAACATTTTGGCGTATTTGCCTTAAGAAAAAAAGTTGTTAAATTTTAAACGCTGTGCACTTCAGAGAATGACAAACCCTTAATTTCATTATTGCCTAATAATTCTGCCTCATGATTTAGTATTTTTTTTTTTTAATTTTGTTGAATTTGTTGCCAATTACCCAATTTTCCAGGTTTTTGAATTAATTTTTTTATCTCTTTGATCTGTCATTAATTATTAAACTAACCCACATTTTTCTAAAGGTAACCAAATAAGGCTTTTTTCTTGCAGTACTTTATTTTTTGCTATGTGAACCCTCCTACAACCAGCAGAATGGAGGAAGAGTCCAAATGACTAACATAAAAGTCAATTAGTTTTCTAATAAACAGCATTAGTTGGGTCTGTTGTTAAGTACTGACGAACAGGTTATGAATCAGTGCATTCGCTCTCTGAAACACCTGCAGGGGACCAGGATGATGCTGCACAGAGCGCATCCTCATGTTGGTACATCAGGACGGGATGGATACTCCACTTATAGAGTGCACGTACATGTGCACGCACTTAAGTCGGCAGTATGTGTATTGTTGGTCCCTGCTGACTTTCTGAATGTGTGTGTGCTGCCTCTGCAGCGCACACTCCAAACACGGCAGAGACTGCAGTGACGTGAGGAGGAGGAAGAAGAAGACGGGAGGCTGCACTTATTATAATTCAACGTCAGACCAAGTTGGATAAACGCCCTCTTTTCCTCCCCCTCCTCCCTCTTTCTCTCTCTCTGGCCCAATTCAATGGTCTTCCTCCCCAGTAAGAAGATCTGCTCCCCCTCTCTCCTCCTCCTCCTCCTCCCTCTCCACCTCCATCTTTGAGATAAAACACTGGCTTTAGATTTCCAGCAGCAGCAGCAGCTGCAGTTGCGCTGGCACACGCTCACCGTGGGCGCACAGAGTGATGGAGAGAAACTGAGGGACGCGCAGCATCCTGTGGATTTTTTTTTGGGGGGGGTCTTTTTTTGCATTCAAGCCTCTGTATTTCTACATGCTTCTCCTCGCTTTGCCTCACTCTCACACAGACCAGGAGTTGATTTCACTTCCCGAGGAGAAACAAAATGTGGAATCGCACAGTTGCAGCAGTCCTTGTTATTTTTAATTTGTGTGGGGAGTCACTGGCAGGGTTTCCAAACCAAATCAACATTGGTAAGTTCAAAGCTGCACATACAGGACATGTCTTGTGAATTATGAAAGTTTTTTTTATTCTCCTTGTGTTGTTTTTTTCTCTAACCATGAGGCTTGTGGGATTTTATGTCTTTGAAGGCAGTTTGGTCAAAATATACTTGGTTTAACTGTTTCCACATTTTGTAGCTATCATAAAATACATTTGTGCAGCTTTAAATCGTGTTTTTAGAGTTGTAATTCAAGGCAGAATCATATAGTGCATGTTGGGTTGGACTAATTAGAGCTGGGTTATGTGACATGTTCTTCCATCCTGTATGTAGGTGGACTGTTCATGCGCTCCACAGTGCAGGAGCACAGCGCCTTCAGGTTTGCAGTCCAGCTGTACAACACCAACCAAAATGTGACAGAGAAACCCTTCCACCTCAACTACAACGTCGACAACTTGGAGTCCTCAAACAGTTTCTCCGTCACACATGCCTGTGAGTCGACGCTGTCCAGTTTTATGTTGCACAGACGTAATTCTTCTGGCATGTGCCGTCTTTAAATGGTGGCCCACAGTGATGCAGAAGGGATGCAAGTTCTGGGCTGCAGTGCAGATTATATAAAGCTTCCATTTGTCTCAATAGCTTCCAAAACACAGATGGTAATAAGATGAAACTGCTGTTTAAATTAAATGGATCATCCTAGAAAACAAAACCCACACTCCTGCCAAGAGCCTGGCTTCATTCTTTAACTCCTCACTCATGGCATCCAAAACCCTCCAGCTGGATGATAGAACCTGATGGTTAATTAGCCAGAACAGAAGAATTCAGTAATCCTGCAGAAGCCGAGCATCACTTAAATGACTGCGTTTGGAAAAAAAAAAATCTACTGTTAGTTGCCATTACATCTCACTCTAGTGGCTACTTTAAAATAAAAGATGTCATGTCGATAATTTAACAGTGAGTGTGAGTTAATGTCACTCAAATGGAACAATTGGCGTGAAAATGGAAAATTTCAGATTAAATTTTGAAGAGTGCAGATGCAGCTACGGCCCAAAATCCAATGTTATAAACAATATAAAAAGTATAATTTAAAAAAACAAGATTAAAAGAGATATTATAGCTGCTAGTGGCTCTTTATGATCACCCACACACCTGGTAGGAGAGGTAGGAGGAAACACCGACTGAAAATTAAGCCTCAAACAGTCGCTGTGTGAAACGTTTAAGCGTTAAGATTTTTGAGCTGTGGGCCTCTCATGGTCACACATGATGGTTTTTGTGTTTTCACAGCATTATAATACAGTTATATAGGAGATACGGAAAACTCAAAATATTTCTAAATTCCTTAAAGAAAAAGTTTTAAACTAAAAACCGCTTGAAGTCTTTAGAAGCTTGGTTGTGCTCTTGTTGCACCCTGCTTGGATTTTAGAAAAAAACCTTGTCTTAGAACAGTGAGGGATAAAGAAAAGAGCAAAATGAAGACAAAAATCCAATGATTAAAAAACATGTTGTTGGATTAGAAAGAGTTTGCAAAATAATTAACAGTTCTAACGTTAGTGTGACTTCTTCAACTTTCAGTTGAATGAAAGAAATTCATTCAACCTTTAGTTATACTGGTTAGTCTCACTGAGTCACGAGGATTCATGTTCAAGAGAGACCTGTTTTAGACAAAACCACAGATAAAGTACACACAACATTAAACAACAACAGAATGCAAATAAATTAAAAATTTAAAAAAGTAGTGTTATAACACTAAATCAAATCAAGGTGCCATATAAAACAAGGTAAAATACTAATAACTAAAAACAGGAACATGTTTACTTTGATTTTTCTATTGAACTTATCAGCTGTTTAATTACCAACCACCTGACCAATCAACCCACCCACCAACAAATGACAGACTAACAAACCAAAATCATAAATTGTGTAAAATCTGTTTAAGATATCAAAATGACCGTTCAGACATGTCCAGCTTTCTATGACCCGTCTAAATTTTGAATGACGCCTCTTCTGTAAAGGCTGCCTGAGCTGCAGAGATGGTTGCGTTAAATCACTTAAAAATATCAAATCCTTATTGCCTGTGGAAGAATTTCTTGCAGCTTTTCGTGAGTTTTGTCTATACACAACAGTAAATTAATTGACACAGCTGGTTTGTGAAAAGTACATTGAGCTAAGCAAGACAGTCTACCATACTTTTGTTTATAAGAAGGGTTTTGAAAGAGTTTGGCAAGACGGTCTGTGAGCAATCATGAGACAGTTCAACAGGCAAATTTAACACCATAGAGGCACTGTACTAAGAGTAAGGTGATGGTCGTAACAACTTCAGCGAGTGTTTTCCAACTATAGTTCGTGTGTGCCAAGAATGACTACAACACTGTGTAACATCTACTTGGAAGATATATCTGAGACACTGATAGAAATAGATTCCCCTTAAACCTGGAAGGAAGAGAAATCAGTGATCTTTGTTTTGTTGGTGATATAAACCTTGAATGATCAAGCTATTCAAGCAAATAACCTAGTCATAATGAGTTGTTGTCATGGCATGATAGTCTTGAGAATCCCAAGACCATGGTTTATTTTAAACAGGAGTTTCTCATAACGAACGTCAGGGAGACAGAACTCTAACAAAGTAGTTCATGTCAGAGGGCGACGCAGTTAAAGAGGTCAAGACAAGGATAGTTAAAGCTGCCAGTGTCATCACACTAGAGACACAAGACATAAACTTCTTTGGAAGGACAGATCAGTGTTACCAAAGATGGACTCCTTCGTACACTTGTCTTGTCAGTCCTTCTCTGTGCTGCTGAAACCTGGACTCTGAACGCTCATCATCCTGGTTTCATTAGTACTTGTTATAGATGCTGATGGCTGTGAGACTCTTCCACAGCCATCAGCATCTATAACAAGTATTAATGAAACCAGGATGATGAGTACCAACAACATTTAGTTTCCCTTTGGGATTAATAAAGTATTTTTGAATTGAACTGAGATAGAGAAAAGAATATGTGGATTTGAAATGACCTGCTACTACCACCTGCTTCAGGTCTACTGGTCCTCCCATACTACTAATGCTAAAATCCACCACGGAGTCCATATCCTCATTGGAGACCATGATTCATTCCTAATGCAGACTAAGAAGAAGAAGAAGTTGAAGTGATTTGCTCAATAGTGAAGCAGATTACATCTGTAACTGGACAAGACTCCCTTTCTGTTGTCCTCAACTGTCTTGCTGAGGATTGGTCCAGGTGGAGGATGCTGGTGAACTATATCTGTACTGCCCTCATGGCACTAGGCTGACTGATGATAATGATGACACTATTTGTTACCAAAACCCTCAACAACATACAAGCGTGAAATTGGACACACATTGTGATAGAAACCAAACAGAATAAATGTAAGGGTTCTTCAATGCTTTTGTGATGGCTCCCATAGGTATTACATGAAATGTCACATTTAGCACGTTTTTCAACCATGCACGCTGACACATTTGAAAAGCAGGAGCTACTGTTTATGAACTGAATCTTAATATATTCTCATGTCAGAAAGATAAAAATATGTATTAGCACCCAGCTTTCCAGACTTTCCCTTCCCTCTCCAGCAGGTTTGAACAGATATATGTGTGGCATATATAAGATTAGTAGAAAATGTTGCTTTTGTTCTCCACTTTCTCTAAAATGGTTGAAATCAGACAGTTTGAAACAGGTTCTCAGCATCACATTAGCTTCTTCCAGCATCACAGGATTACAGATCTTTGTATCCACACTTCTGGATATAAATAGCTTGTTGTATCAGCTGCTACATGCTGAAATCTGTGTGGTCATCTCCTCAAACGTGATGGATCTGATATGACGGACTGTGGAGTCTGATAATTGGCCTTTTCGTTCCTCCTCTGCTATTGAGTTCTATCTGGAGAATTAATTTGTTGTCTATCTCCCCACCAACACCGAACACCACGCTTTTGTGGATCAGCTGGAGCTTTTTGAACTCTTGAACCTAATGAAGTGCGAAAAGAAAAGAAAAAAAAGTGGGAAATGAACAAACCAGTATCTCGTACATTCAGGGCCCTGGGATATCTGGACTTGGTGCTCACAAACAGAGTTTAGCACTTTTAGCAAACTATATTTTGTAACAGTGGCCTGCAGCAGCCTTTGGGGGAAGAAGCTGTTGGTTTATTCACACTCTTACGCCATGACACCCCACAGTTCCACTAAAACCTCCCACCGCCGGCTGCTGAGTTATTACAGTGAAGCAGCTGCTGGGTCAGTGCTCAGCTTAAGGGCACTTCGGCAGTTGTTGCTGAGGAGGACTGGCTTATTACATGCTTAGATTGTCCAGGTCAGGAGGAGAGCACAAATTAGTGAAGATGTTCACAGTTAAAAACTGACACTGACGAAACCCAAACCAATTGTTTTTGAAAGCAGCTTAAGGGGTTTTCTAAAAGGATAAGAAGAAAACCGTAATAATCTGGGGGATTAATTTCAACGGGTTAAGCTAAGCTAAATCTAATACTCAGTATAGATGACAACACTGAGCAGCTCTTCCTGAAGATTAGCCAGGGTCAGTTTGTAGCTTGAAGATGCACAAAACCACATATTTCTTATTATAACTCTGGAGAGCATACTGCTGCTTTTCTTGGCAGGTGTTGATGCAGCAAATGAATGTGATGATCAAGATTTGACACGTTTCTGTTCTGGTGAGAACTACAGGATAGTCAGTGCTTTCCCTTGACTCACCTCACCAGATGTGAAAATACAAGCAAGTGTTAGGGTGTTAGGGTGCTCGTTGTTTCTTATCTTTAGGACTTTGGACATTTTATAATGTTCTAAATGGTTTTTAATCTTATTGCTTTGGTTTTCTAGCTTATTGTTTTATTGTCCCTTGCTGCGGGACAAAAAGGGGGAATTGGAAATACTCTCTGTCCATCTGTCCGTGCATGTTGGAAGCACGAAAACATAAAAAATAAGTGAGGTACCAACCTCCTATCTGATGTGTGGCTGCACCTATGTAAGAAATGCTCCAATCAAAAATGGGGTTGCCATGTCAAAATCCAAGATGGTCACTGCCATACATATATGCCACAACTGTTAATTGGGGAAACTTTTCTAGTTTTTAATACAGCTTCAAAGGAAAGCTTTCTGAAATCATTGGGATGGCCGAAGATTATTCCATGGTCACATTGGCCACCCCCTGGCTCCACCATTGCATTTGATGGTGGTTAAAATTGCTTTCTCCGTTCGCCAGAATCAATCACTCTGTGCCGGTCGAAAAAGAAAAACCTCCCTCTGTTCTTGTCCACAGTGCAACACCTACCCACTTGAATATCTGCACCAAAAACATTAAGCTTTACTGTCATCCCCTGTTCAATTCCAATCCAGAAAAACATTCCTCTCGTAAGTTACAAAGATTCACTATTCAGGTCCCTCAGTAACAGGGGACATCAGAGTTCTCTTTTTCATTCATTCAACCTTTATTTAAACAGATAAATCACATCGAGCCTTGAACACGCATTTACAAGTGAGACTTGTATGGACAGACAATAAAGTGGTGAAAATGACAGAAAATGGAGACAAAAAAAATAAATTCCTAGCATGTTTTAATCTTTGGCTGAAGGTCAACAGCATGATAATGAAAAAAAGAGCTTGCACAACAAACACAATGGCACCAACGTTCTGCAGGGGGGTGGGGACACAAGGGCGGTGAGCATGTCCAGAGACAACACACAGAGTCAGTGCAGAGTTCAGATAAAATTGCTCAGTTCAAATACTGTAGTTCTCTCTGAAGAGCTCCGTACACACTCAGTGGGTGTTGAGGATGACCAAGGACAAATCCAGAGTCCTGAAATGATGACAGAATGTTTAGTCAACTGGGCCCCTCTGATTGGTCTGTAGACTTCCTTGGTAGAAGGGGAGGGAGGGGCAGAGCATCAAGGTTTACAGAGCTTCCAGGTGAATTAAGATAAGATGGCCTGTCAAGGCCAGTCAGGGAGCCAAATCCAGATAAACACGATTGTTTTGGGGACAGGCATAACTTTAATGACATCTACCTTGAGTCTGTGTCTGTCCTCTCGGTTCCGAAACGTCCAACTTAGATTACCACACCAATGGACCGAGCCTGAGAATAATCCCCGAGATTTCAGCCATCCTGCCAAAAGCATTTGAGTCTGGGTGCTCGAGGCTCGCCCCAAGCCATCACATAAGGCAGGCAGCCTGACCACGTCCAGATTTGTTGCTGATGACTTCCTTGTTTGTTGATAGACCAGGAACCAGCAGAATCCAAAGAGCAGGAACCAGTTATCATAAATCCAATTATATATGTGTCCTTAAACATCCATGATTGACAGCAGAGATGGACACATCATCAAGTCTTCCAAGTCGAGGAGATATCCAGCTGCGTGCATGCCAATATCTAATACAGTATAGTGTTTGTGAGCAGTGAGGCAGTTTTAGGACTTTTTTACTATCTGCTTTTCAAAAAGCCTATTTTTCTGTGCATGGCTTGTTCTAGACATGTTCTTTTGATTCAATCCACTGGAGTATACTTCATAAATGAAGACAGACAGATTTGGACCTCTTTTTAAATATTAGTTTTTGTCACCGGTGTGGTTTTTTTAGACTTGGACTTTTGCCTGGGATGTTTTTCATCTGCAGTTAGCTCCAGTGCAGGTGTCGCTGGAGCTCCAGTGCTGTTGAGACAGATTGGAGATGCTCACAACGCACATAGGCCAAGTTGGTGATGGGTTTGAGACTCTAGCCGTTTTGAAAGAACTTTGTCGCGACCCATTTGAAACATGTTCAAAATTCAAGCGACGGGACTGCATGCCTCTGCGACTCACTCGAGAATTGAGAATTTCTGGAAAAGTCATGAGACATTCTGGAAACTCCTTCATTCATGTTCAGCCAGTCTCAGCCCAGTTAGATGCCATCTTTTACAGAAAACATCCAAACTCCAATCTGATCTTTCAACAATTTACTCTGTGGAGAACAGATTAAAATCTGTTGCAGTTTTCCCTGAGTGTTCCTGTATTCAAACCTGGTGAAAACTAAAGTCATTTCTGTCTGATCACTTCAGAGACAGATCTGAAATGTAGATTCATCCAACCTTTATTTATACAGGTTAGTCTCATTGAGCCTCGAGGACTCTTGATATGCTCATTATGGTGATGTAAGCCCTGCAGAATGAGGTCGTTCATTTTATAAACTGCTTGACTCTACAGTTTATCAAGCTTTAATATGTGTGCTTAAAAACCACCAACATAAGATCTATCTGACTGTCATCTTCAGTATACCTGCAGTTGTCATGGTAACCACCAGGGAGGAAGTTATAGCAATATTTAAAGATTTTGTGTCTAAATCCAGCATGTTTTGTTGGTCAGACGGCGAGTGACGTGGACTCCCCAGTGGTTGTGAAAAAGAAACGTGTTTTTGCACGCAACATGGTAAATATCCTCACAGTTGCTTCTCCTTTGGAGAAATGTAACCGTGACATCAGTGACGACACCGAATTAATTCACTCTCTGTCCCCCAGTTGGATGAGACGCAGGACGAAGCTGTCTCTGATGATGATTTCCGGAATGACTCCATGATCACGTGCAGAACTTCAGTACCAGGAGTTAAAAGGAAAGAAATCCAACAAGTCAGAGACAAGGTTTGTTCAGGAGCATATCATTTAATGCTTTTGTTTAAACAGGGTTTTTTTAATGTCCCTTCAAGTAGGCCTGTCTCGATAAACAATAAATCAATTAATCGCATGATAAATGAAAATTATCAACCTCATCTTCATTTATCATGTCGTTTCTTCGTGTCTCTCTCTTTCTACTGAAGACCCTGGATGACAAAAAGCTCAACTCTTGTGCTCTTCACTGACCCCTCCCTTTCTCTTTAAAATCCGCTATGCTATGCTAATGGGTTCAAACCACACTGAGCGTCTGCCATTTTGAGAACTGAAGAGAGACAGCCCATGTCACGTCAAGGGACGTCCCTCTCATTTTAAAGAGACACGCTGCTTGCTCCCTCACTATCCATCCTTTGGTTGAAACAGTCTTATACTACCACCCAGTGATTGAAAGAAGGTGCTACATGCAAAACAAATTAAACATTTCTTCTTAAATTTGACAATAATTACTAATTATTGTCAAATTTCAAACAATATTAATGTTTTATCGCAATAATTTCTGAGACAATTTATCGCCGAGCAACATTTGTTATTGTGACAAGCTTAATAGAGATTAAAAGTATGAAAACAAGGATTGTTCTTTGAATTTCTGTGCTGCTAATGCTGTTGTCGCCACATATTGGCATGTCATGGTATTTCAGTTTTGTTAGAATCATCTAGTCCAATTTTTTATACTTGTGGCCCATTACATCAAATCAGTCATAGTTGGTCAAACTAAATTAAGCAAGTTTTCAGATTCCTGGCTTCAATAAATTATCCTGATGTCATGAGGGTTTCTTGATTTCTTTGTCAAAACGCACACTTTTTTTAACAGTATAAAAGTGTTGTACTCACAAGCAGGAAGACAAACAGTGAGGAACAATGGGGACTTTCAGTTTAGAAAAAAACCAAGTAAGACTGCACAATAACTTGAATTTTTTTTTTTTTTTTTTTTTTTATCAGTAAGCATATATTTTCAAAGGGCTGCTTTGAAATCAGTCGATCATTATTTTGCACGCATCATGTGGTAAATGAATGGATTTCAGAGAGCGGTTCTCATTTGGTCTGAAAGGTCCTTAACTAAAGTAAAGAGAGAAACTTGAAGTTTTAGTTTATCACATTTTTTTTTTTTGTTTTAAAAACTTCTCTAAATTTCCTTACACTCTGTAAAATATTACTTTGTAAATGTATTTTTGTTTCACATTGTTTGAGTGTGTCAGTCATCCTTTAGTTCAAAAAATATATTTTTTACAAATACAGTACAGACAAAAAAAAAATTACAGTTAAGATGTCGATCAAATAATCCCTAAAGGTCCAAAGACTAATGTGGTTAAATAATTTGTCAAACAGAAGAGAAAACAAAGCTTTGGGTTTGTTTTGTACTTCTAAACTCTGCTAAATCATCACCAATATTTTTAAATCTATAAGGTAATAATTTTGCAGACTGTTTCTTTACCAGTTGCTATTTGCAGATAAATGAATCAAGTTGATGGTTTGGGCGAGTATGGACAGTCCAACCTCTACATTTTTGGCCTTGTAGTCTGACCAGGTTTTGCTCTTGGTTTGACGTCTGTTTCTGTGTTTTGTGCCCTTTTAAGGTACGGGAGAAAGTGGCAAAAGCACCTTCATCAAACAGATGAGGATCATTCACGGTGCTGGTTACTCAGATGAAGACAAGAGGGGCTTCATTCGTCTTGTTTACCAAAACATCTTCACCTCCATGCAGGCCATGATCCGCGCCATGGAGACCCTTAAGATCCCGTTCAAATATGAACAGAACCGCGTAAGTCCTGACCCACAGAAATGGGAAAACAATTGTTCTCTTCAGACTTTTTTTTTTTTTTCAATTCCTTTAAATTGTATTCTTTGGACATCAATGTATAATATAAAGAAAGGTTTAAAGAAAAAGAAGCAGAACTACTGTTACATTTTTAACACCATAATAGGTGTCAAATATGCAAGTTTTCAGTGTTTTTGATCCAAAATTTTCTTCAGCAAACAAGTTCCA
Source organism: Hypsolebias longignatus (assembly GCA_031762435.1). NCBI lineage: Eukaryota > Metazoa > Chordata > Actinopteri > Cyprinodontiformes > Rivulidae > Hypsolebias > Hypsolebias longignatus. The sequence continues at coordinate 27,954,977 of JARVGV010000350.1, read as the reverse complement.
CATCAGTAAATGTTTTAGGGTTAATGTAAATCATACTCATTCATTCAACCTTTATTTATACATACTAGTCTCATTGAGCCACGAGGACTCATTTACAAGAGAGACCTGTTCCAGACAGAACATATAAAGTACAGACAACAGTAACGATAATGACAATAAACTGCAGTAAAAATAAAGTAAAAATAAACTCATACAAGTTTTTGGGAACATTGTTAGAAAACGGCATAAATTCAGTGATCAGTTATAAAAATTCTCCCATTAGAGTTCAAAGTTGTGCCAACTTTTGCTTTAAAACCCTCCACCGCTTGTTTTCTTCCTCCTGCATGACTCTACCTCTGTCAACTCTGTGTGTTTCATTGTGTCTTTTCAGAAGAAGCAAAAAACCCCACTCTCCCAACTAAGTGTACTCTTCAGCGTACTGTATGAATGTAAACAAATGGCTCAAAATTGATGGCAACAAAACATGATTCTGCCGATTTTTCTAATTTATTATGCACTGTGCAGTTGCCTTTTTGGTTATGAAAGATATGTATATAGTGGGATTGTTTTTATTTTATCACAAATTAAGCCCATCTAACCAATTGAAACCAAAAGCATTACGGAACCAAACATTCCTTATTATGACATCTATTATAGCTTAAATGTTTGTAAGTTGATGAAGATTATGGATCGGTTTCTGCAAACGTTTTCTTTAATAGTGGTTTATCATTTATTTATTTATTTTGGGTTTCCATTTAATATTTTCTGATCTTTTCTCCTTGTTTTTTTTTTTATGCCACCCGAGATATAGATTTTTAGACCAATTTTAGTTTATTTTAACCAATTTAATTTATTGGTCTATGTGTTTTTGTTTAATAAAAGGCTGTTTTTGGTTTTATTGACTAACTGAACAGCACTTTGGTCCGAAGATTGTTTAAAGTGCATTATAAATAAAGCTGGTGTATGATCTGGTTAAAAAAAAAAAAAAAAAAAGAATACACTTAAGGTCAAACTGTATTATTAGAGATTTTTCTAATAAAGCTTTTTTTAAATGAGCAAAAAAAATTAACAAAATTAAATTAAAAACCCAATAAAAATGTTTTTTTTAAATTGAAAGTTGAAATATAAATGTGGATTTCCATCTGTGTTTGATGATCCTTTGTAGTTAAACTGTATTTTTAAGAGAATGTTTGCAGGTTTGAGTTTAAGATGCATTTTAGTGCAATGCAAAAATATAAAGACAGCCAAAGGACACAAACATTTTAGTCAACTCAGCTTAGTCTAGGGCACACCAACATTACCTGTGAGTTATAAAAATCAATCATTTACGGTAGTAACTGAATATTTATTTTCAAAAACTTTTTGTTTATGAAAGATGGACATACGTTAATTAAATTTAATCAGTTTTCCTATTAAAACATTTTAAATTAAGGATGGTTAGGATTGACTTCTTAATATGCGTTGATTTATTTGTCATCTTTCAAACCATTTTGATCACTTATCACTTGTCACTTTTCTTCCCAGGCCAATGCCATGCTTGTTAAGGAGGTGGATATTGAGAAGATCAACGGGTTTGACCAGCACTATGTTGTAGCTATTAAAAGCTTGTGGGCTGACCCGGGCATCCAGGAGTCTTACGACCGTCGCAGAGAGTACCAGCTCTCTGACTCAACTAAATAGTACGTCTGTCCATTTTTCTCTGTGTCTCTGAGAGACAGTGAGTATAATGTCTGATTAGTGTCTAACAACAGTATTTACAGTCTGTGGGAGCTTTTTTAACTTTGCTTTCCTGTCTGATGCTGGTTTGGAAACTTCAGTCAGTTTATCATCTGTTATTCTCCGTATTGGCTCGTGTTAAAACACAGGCGTTTACAAAATCCTACAAATTTCTTTTTAATAAACAATTATATTTCTCAAATAGGTAAATAAATATTTGCTAATTAATGATAAAAAAGAAAGTTTGTTTCCAAACCTGTATCCTGTCATTTATGACAATGTTTGAATAAATGGAAATTTTTCTGGAAATAACAAACTTCATGTTATTTCCTCTGACGCCATGAAAAGCAGACAATAATGAAATGTAATTGTGTGGGTTTGTCTGTCTGTTAGCAAAATATGTCTTGTACACTTGACAAATTTTATTGAAACTTTCATGAGGTAATCCAGCACATGCTCTTAAGGTTGGTTCATACTAGATCTGAAGCCAAACAGGCAGCTCGCAGTCATGTGGTTGAGAGACATTCATTTTGACACGCACCTTTCATAGTCCATGAGACACACAGAGCAGAACTCCTGGGAAACCACTCCCACTGCAGTATACATCACGGCAGGGGTATTTTCACACCAGGGTCCCCACTCAGTCCCTTTATTTGCCGTTTGACCACAAATCTGTCTCAAAAAGAGCGCCGTACTATTTTTCAGATGGACTCTCCATGCACATTGGCTGTGCAATCTCCATCCAGGAGTTTTTGGTCATTTGACTGTTTTCATTGTTCATCTCAAAAGTAGAGCTCAACCAATATGAAAAATTTGGCTATCACTGATACTGATATTGGCAGGGGAAGGTTAATGTTACTAACTGATATATTGGCTGAAAATACTTTAGCTTTGTCCACCCCCAATAATCTTAAGCAAACAGCTACTTTTAAACCTGTTTTAAACTTGAAACATCTTCCCAATAGGGATGCACGATATTATCGGCATGGTATCGGCCGATATTAATGTTAAAGTTCAATATCGGACGTCGGCCATTCCATCAAAATAACTCACAGATATAAAAGACGCTGTTTTGTATGACTGCCCAATGACAAGGATTCCTGCAGCGGCAGCACAACTTGATGAGGTCCCGCTCGCCTACCTGATCTCATGACAGAGAGGAAATTTCAAAATGTCTGTGGTGTGGACGTTTTTTTTTCCATTGATGTTGGATTCTGAAGATTTTTGGACTACATTGAGCCTCGCTACGTCCCCAGTCTGAGATATTTTTCCGACGTAACGTTACCTGAGTTACAAGCCGTCATTTCCGACGTCATTGAGAAGCTAATAGCTGATAGCACTTGGTTGAGTTTTACCACAGACATTTAGACGTCGTGTTAGCCCCGTTAGCATGACTAGTTTTATGGCACAATGGATAGACAAAAACTTTGAACTTAAAAAGTCTGTCCTTCATGCACAGGAGTGCAGAGGATCCCAC
>JARVGV010000350.1:27723681-27735788 GCA_031762435.1 Hypsolebias longignatus | reverse complement strand
AAAAAAACAGGAAAATGAATAAAATATGTTTGGCTGGTGCAGAATTGACTTTGAGGAAAGGAAAACGACCCGAGGGATGAGCAGAGATTTGATGAAGGGTGCAGCAAGTTTGCATGCAGAGGTGGGTGGAACTGTAAAATGCAGCAAATCTGCACGCAAGGTGTTCAGGTTGTGGAAAAAGTTACAACGATGATCATAAAAAAGCAGCAGTCTTGCTCCAAACTGGGACAAACTGAGGATATATCACACACATTACTGCAACTTACCCTGAATTATGTTGGATCCACATGGGAACATCATGAATGCAATATTTTTTAGATATTAAGTCATTCATGTCGTATTGCTTTGTAAACTCATGAATGAGTCCAGAAATGAAGAAATAAATGGTGTAAAATCATCCTCTTTGTATTGGCGTGGAAAACTCATGCAGGCTGCAGGAAGTGATGCTCTCTGAGGACCATGGACAGACAAACAACGTCTCCGCTTGCTCGTGTTTGACCGCCTTTGTTCGCCTCCCCTCTCTGTCTTCTGGGAGTCATTTCCACGAGGATACATTGCGGAAAGTCAGGCGGCGTCAGCAGAAACCCACCCGAGATGGAGTGGGGTTGTAAATTCAGGGCGCAGGTGTCTCAAAAGAATTCATTTCAGGGTTTTGTGCTAGAAAATAAATACACCTCAACCCAGTTTGTGCTTTTGTTCCCTAATTAAATCCTGTTCCATGCTGTTTGTTTAGATAAAAAAAAAAAAAAAAAAATGGGTGCAAATGTAGAGATGTTGCTGCTCTGGCTGCTGTTTCTTGTCATCCAGTGATCCCCACTGTCCCATGAAACTCTCATAGCCCTGGAGTGTGTGCTGTCCCAGCTCATGAATCTTGTCCCCTGGCTGCAGGTCTGTCCCTGATAACGTGGCCGCTGAAGGAGGAGGAGAACACAGAACTGCTTCATCATGAATTTTGTAATGAAAGCTGCGCTGGGAGGTGAGTAGTCTGCTTGGCGTGAGCTTGATTTAACAGCACTGCAGTGCAAAGGATTTCAAGGGAGGCTGAGCGGCAGCAATGCACTTATGTGTGAGAACAGAGGGGAACTGGACTGCGCCCCCATCCTGCACCAAACCACTGACCTCAGCAACATGTTTACTCCTCTTTCTGACAACAGCATCATAATTAATTTATAGATGTGCAATCCCTTCCTCTAAGTCCTGAACAAAAGAGCCTTGTAGTTTGACGCAAGGTGCTAGAAATCAGCTTTGACCTTTATGTTGCAGCCCGGGCACCATTTCGCTGTAGATCAGGTCGTTTATTGCACATGAAATAGGGACCGTGTAACTGCAAATGTAGTGTGAATGTCTATACTGAAAACATGCAACATTTTCCTTTGTCTTTGGAGAAGATCCCAAAATAAAAAGACTTTTCAGAACCACTCTGCCAACCGTTTCGTACCTTTTGAGACGTCTATAGATGAGCTGTTGAGCCAAGAGCAAAGATTAACATGTTTTCACGAGAACTTTTGTCCTTTAAAGCCGTATCCTCTTGAATATTATCTCAGCTATTATTAGCCTCTAATTACTCCTCATAATGGCTCGGTAATTCAACCGTCTTGTCGGCTTTGGCTTTGGGGCAAACGGCAGACAAGTAGCGCCGAAGGTCATGATGCAGCACTCCGGTGAGTTGTGCTGAACTGCTTCTCTCCAGGTTACAGAGCAGCTTAACAGTTAAGAGTTGAAGCACAGTCCTGTCTCCTCATTGGGATGCAGGGGACGCCATCGCCTCCTCTCCCTGCGTAGCTGCTGCGCCTCGTGTCCGCACTATGAATCCTTAAATCAACTGCATTGAGTTGAGGATGCTAGTTTTGATCCGCATAAGTCAGGCTGCACTCCGCCTGCGGACGGTGTATAATAAAACCTGCCGTTACGCTGGACAGATGTTTTTTTTTTTAACACAGACAGATGTTAGGACATATAGATTAGGGGACAAAGAGCGAGAATGCAAGCGGGGAAAACGTTATAATAAAAGATTTCATTTAAAATTGGGCTTTTCAGGAGGATCAGTGTTTTTAAATGTTTGCTACCCAGCCGTGCTTTTTATCTGACCTCTCCAGAAATGTCATTAATAATGCTGAATCGGCTCAAAAGATGGACTGTAACCATTAAAGATGCCCATGAGTGAGCACACAGGCAGACAGATGGGGGGAAAAAAACAATTACTGGTAGCCAAATGATCAACCAGCAATTAATGTGTTGCTTGAAGCCTGTCAGAAAAGATTTGTGGAAACATATTTGCCCAATTTAACCAACAAGTCGTCCTTGTGGTCTAAATGACTCCTCATTTAATCACAACACTTCCACCCTGATCCAGCGTGTTTGCTTTTGTGCCCTCCTCTCATCTTTTCTTTGGCCTTCAGCTGTCACAGATGTAAAAGCAAAATATCAGCATCTTCTACCTTGATCAGGGATGTCCAAACATTTCCATAGGTGGGCCGAAATCGTCAAGATCAGGCGTCTGCAACCTTTATGATCAAAAGAGCCATTTCTGACCCTTTAATCACTAAATTAAATGTGTCAGGAGCTACAATACCTGCTACAACTGGGATTCTCAACTGGTGGCTCACGGACCAATTTAATATTGTCGGAGGGCAGATTTCTGCTCAGTAGGGTTGATTTTATAAAACTAAAAATATCTAAGGGTTTTTAACATTTATTTATATTTTTGCACTCTAAGAAAAAATTAAAAGACAAGTAAAGAAGTACCGTAATTTCCAGCCTATAAGCCACTACTTTTTTCACATGCTTTGAACCCCACGGCTTATATAATGCTGCGTATAATTTATGGATTTTTGTTGTCTAATTTTTAGAGTCAGTTTGATTCATGATGGCCACCATGGCAAAGAAATCCTCATAAACACAAAAATGGCTACAATTAAGTCAGTTTTACAGATTATGAGCTAAAATTTAGTGTAGCAGTAGCCGAGAGCCATTCCCAACACCTAACAGATCATAGCAAAATATTGCCATATGTTAATGTGTGTAAAGTTCAAGGTTTGACTAAATTAACTATTCTCAACAGGAGATGATTTCACTCAAAAATATGCCATGAATGGCGGTGGGCGATACATATTTCTTATTTTTCATTGATTTATATAACTTAAATACCATTAAAAGAATGTTTTTGTTGCTTCACCCCGTAGTTTGTTTGTCTTGTTTGGATGTGAACTGCTGATCCCGTCTCTGAGTGTTTCCCAGACTATATTAGGTGAGGCGTGTGAGGGTGAGTCTTTGTGACAGAGAAAATGCTTCCAGTGCATTAAGCAATCCTCCAAGGTGTCTCCAGTTACAGATGTGTGGAAGAAAACAGAACAACGTTGAGCTGTAATGACGCAGCAGGGCTAGAACGTGATACATACCAGCCTGGCTGGGGGGAGAAATGTTGCAGCAGCCCCAACTGAAAACTATATGTCACCGAATTCCCCAAACACATTTATCACACAATCTGCAGCAAAAGTTGTATAGAAAGTCTGAAAAGCGACAAAGAACACCGTTTAACAGCTGGTGCTCAGGACACAAAATGCACTTTAGGACTGTGGTGCTCTTTCTTGGCATGAAACCATACTGTTGCTCACAGATAGTCACATTTTGTCTAAGTCTTGCTTCCACAACTCTCTCCCAGATCTTCATTGTGTGGATCATCAACTTAATTCCCCTGTAGTTGCTACAGCTCTGTTCATCACCCTTGTTCTTAAAAATGGGCACCAGCACACTTCTTCTCCATTCCTCAGGCATTTTCTCACACTCAAAAATGTCATTGAATATTTGAGTCAAAAACCTCACTGCCATCTCTCCAAGACATTTCCAAACCTCCACTGGTATATCATCAGGTCCTACTGCCTTCCCCTTCTTCATTCTTTTCAGAGCTTTCTGAACTTCACACTCACTAATATTTCTCACTTCCTGGTTCACAGTCTCTGACTTCTACTATTCTTTCTTTTTCATTCTCTTCATTCATTAGCTCCTCAAAGTACTCATTCCATCTTCCCGTCACACTCTCCTCACTTGTTAGAACATTACAATTCTAATATTTAACAAGCTTAACCTGCTGCACATCCTTTCCAGCCTGATCCCTCTGTCTCGCCAATCAGCACAAGTCCTTCTCACACTCTTTAGTGTCCAGCCTCCCATACAACTCATCATACACCTTCTGCTTTGTCTTAGCTGCATCCCTCCTTGCTCTACATTGCATCTCCTTATATTCCTGTCGCCTCTCTTCAGTCCTCTCACTGTCATATTTCTTCTTGGCTAACCTCTTCCTTTGAATAGTTTCCTGCACTTCACTATTCCACCACCAGGTTTCCTTTTCATCCATTTTCTGTCCAGATGACAAACCAAGTACATTCCTACCTGTCTCTCTAATTACTGTTGCTGTAGTAGTAGCCATCTGGAAGCTCTTTCTTAAATTTTCTAAATGCTTTCCAGAGCCTTTAGCAGCTCCTCTCTGAACTCCTCACAACATTTGTTCATTCCCAGCTTCCACCATAGCTTGTTGTCTAAGAAGTGGGAGGGTGTGATGTTTTTTTTGTCATAGCTCATAGTGTCTCTAAAAGGCCAAAAGGTCAGTTATGGCAAGTTTATGTAAGAAATCTAGAAAAATATGGCACAAGACACAAAGACAGCATGGAAAATGCATGCAACACAAAACAAATTAAAAAAAAAAGGGGGGGGGGAAGCCTGCAAAGATGCAAAAAAAATAATAAATAAAAGTAAATAAATAAAAAATTGGGGTAATATAATTCACACCAGGACTTGAGCGGACAGTTTGCTCTTTTATCAGCCCACAACTGTAATCCCTTTTAACAGACTGCTAAGAGAAATAAGACAAGGCAAGACTCCTCTTGAAGGGATTTATAGTGACACGAAGCAGGGCAGTGACATGGCAGCCATGGTTTTAACATTTCACAGTTTGCTGTAAGAACCATTCTGGTCATGGAACATCAGTTGTTTACACATTTCAAGAAACCTTTTACAAAGCATTACACGTCCATGCTATTAAACTGCTGCAGAAGTTCGATCCTTTGGAGCCATCATGCCAGTGCTGAAAATGCACTGCAGATTGTAACTGTATGCTTGGGAAAAAAAATAATAAAAAATAAAAATAAAAAGTAAAGCTTTTGAATTTTTTGTTTTGTTTTGTTTCTTTGGAGTTTGTCCACAAAATGTACCCAAATAAAATGCCTAAAGATGGTTTGGGTGGTAAGCAGAATCCATGGTTGGCCTGTATGTGGGATCCTCTTGAATATAAGAGCTTGGTAGCCCACTGAGCTCTGCCAAGACAATCAGCATGTTCTCCTCTGATATGGTTTTATGTACAGCTTAGAGGACTGGCTGGTCTGAGTAGTTTTAGGTTCAAATGTGAGCAAAAACAACAGATGACTCATAGTCATTTTTAGTTCCCTGTCATGGAACAAAGAGGGGGATGTGGAAATACCCTCCAACCATCTGTCCATCTGTATTGTGATCATGCTAACTTGAAAAATAAGTGAGGTCTCAAACTTCCATTTTTGTGTGTGGCAACATCTGGGCGTAAGAAAGGTTATTTTTGAAAGTTGGGTTACCACATCAAAATGGTCTGCTGCCATATCCCATGTTAACAATGGGAGCTGGATAACTTGAAAAATAAGCAATGCGACTTTTATGTTGGGCAGCACGGTGGTGCAGTTGGTACAGCTGCTGCCTCTCAGCGAGCAAGTTACCCTGGTTCAAATCCCAGTCCGGGGACCTTTCTGAGTGGAGTTTGCATGTTCTCTCCGTGCATGTGTGGGTTTTCTCTGGTTGCTCCAGTTTCCTCCCACAGACCAAAAACATGCATGTTAGACTGATTGGTAACTCTAAATTGTCTCTAGGTGTGAGTGAGAGAGTGAATGGTTGTTTGTCTCATTTGTCTCTATGTGTCACTGTGATGGACTGGAGACCTGTCCAATGTCCCCCCACCTGTCACACAGCGACTGATTGACATGGGCACCTGTGACCCCCACAACCCGAAAGGAAGAAGTGGGTAAAAGATAAAGGATGAATTGATGGACTTCTATTCTGGTGTGTGGCTGCATCTAAGTGTAAGAAAGAGCCCTAATAAAGACAAGGTTGCCACATCAAAATCCAAGATGGCCACTATGCAAACAGCCACCCCAGTCATTGGAGGAATTTTTGTTTTTGTTTTGTTTTTATATTGCTTAAAAGTATAGTTTCCTCAAATGGTTGTGGTGGCCTTTGGGGTGGCCAAAGATTAATCTATTGAGGCCAAGGTCATCACTGGCCACCCCCAAGCTCAGCCTGGTAGTGGATAAAACTGCTCCCTTTGCTTGCCAGGATTTGTCATTCTGTGCTGCCTCAGACAAGCAAAATAATAATAATAATAATAATAATAATAATAATAATAATAATAATAATAATAAACTATCTCTGTTCTCCACAGTGTAACTCCAACCCACATGAATATCTTGCAGCAAAACATTAAGGTTTACTGGCACTCCCAGTTCAGTTCCAGTCCAGAAAAACACTCAGTCAGAAACTACAAACATTTACTATTTAAATCCTTCAGCAAAGGGACACACTGGCACATCGCTCGTTGAACTTTGAATGAAGGATCATCTTTGTGAAAACTTCTGTACACCACTGGATGTTTTTATTTTCATTACCCAACCCCATACTTCTGCTCAGGCCTAGATTTCTAGACATGTGCTCAAAATTAGATTGAAATGTAAACCAGGAGATTTTGTTCCTCTGTGACTGACTGACTGGAAGAAAGAGACTGACTGAAGTTGGTTTGGCGCCGGGCTGCGTATCTCTTCCTGAGAATCTTGGGCAAAGGATCACATGACAGCTGAACGGGGTGTGCAGTCTCAACTGTGACTCAGTCATCGTCCTCCCCTCCCCGGAGAAGGTGACCTCTTTAAAATTCTCTTGCAGGCATCTGAAGTGCACTGTTGTCATGGGATGCCCAAAGCTGAGCATGAGCCAAAAGGAGGGCTTAGACAAAAGCAGCTGAACCTACTTCAGAGAAATCTAAAAAAAAAAAAAAATTATTAATAATAAATCTTAGACCTACTCTGTGGCTTTCACCGAGAAAACTGTTTTTAGTGGGCAAACTCACGCAGGCATTGAATAAAAAAGATTCAAGTTGGCAGATGACAGTAAAAGTTTACGTCTGAGTAAATGAGTCCAACAACACCCACCATGAATGCAGACGTCCAGATAACAGCACCACCCACTCCTGCAAACACTTACGATCAGAGATAATTAAACATTTTCTTAACTGTTAAAAGCTGCAAACTATATGCTGAAAAAAATATTGAAATTACTTGTTACTTTTTTATTTTGAGTTCAGAAAATAAAAAAATAAGGCGTTACATGTATTGCATTTAAAGACAAATCCATATCAAAGTCAAACACAAACACACCCACGGCCAGTGACAATAAGACGTATAAGATAAAGAACAGATAAACAAACTGCTTCTTCTTGTTTCTCCTATCTTGAAAAAAAAAATCACACCCTCCCACTTCTTAGACAAATAAAAATGGCATTTTCTCTGAGAGCCGCTCGTCTCATCAGCCTCTTTCATAATGCAAAATGACTTTTCTGGCAAAGTATTTTCATTATTCTCAAAGAAAAGATGAGCCACAGTCATAAAAAAGCCAGAGACCTAATAAAGCAGACGGCTCTGTGGTGATCACCAGGTTTTATATTAAACCGACTGAACATGACAGCCTCGATCTGACAGAGCGGGGGAAACAAAACCAGGCTCTAAATTTGACAAGTTAAAATCCATTTGATGCCTCTGACAGTTGCCTGTGGCGTGCACTACTTTTTCTTTTACGTAAGAGGAGCACACAGGCTGTGCTGACTTAAGTGTTCCTTCTCTCACTTTACATGTCTGTAAGATGCAGCTGTTCTTTTTGTCTGTGAGCAGCTGAGGGAACAACGCCGAGCTGCACGGAGAAAAACAAATCTTTATTTTAGCCGAGCCTCGTTCACCTGCTGAGCTGCAGGGACAGCCTGTGCTGGGTGCTTCTGATTCTTCTTCTCGTGTTCCGTGGTGACGTTACGAATCAAAGAATTAAAAGATTTTCGTGATTTCCAGACGTCTCGCAAAACCACGCGCTCACACGTTATAATCAATCAGCTGTAGCGGCCATCTTGAATTCAATAAATCCCAAAAGTGAAGCGGTTGTAGATGTATGAGCAATGATTGCTTTAAAATCCAGCCATTGATTCAAAAGATATTTTGCTAACAGACAAGTAGGATTGACCTCAACACTTTCTTAGATAGATATATTTTATTAATTTGGTCTTTCATTGTATTTGAAAGCTTGTGTACTGCATCCTGAGATTAGGTTTCTGGTAAATTGGTGCTATATAATTAAACTGAATTGATTTGTAAAAATAATGTTTTATTGAGATTGCACACAATACCATGAGACCTAGCATAATCTGTGTGTTGAGGATTGACTCTCAGCTAATACACCATGTTAGTTCAATATCTGTTAGTTCAATATCTGTTAGAGTCAGAGCCATTTTGTTGATTAGCCATGGTGGCCATCTTGAATTGGGGCTGACTCCAAAAAGTATTCGGTTGTGGATGTACATCAAACGATTTTGCTAACATACAGTGTCAACCCCAACCATTGTTGCCATAATTTTGTCAACCCCAACCATTGTTGCCATAATTTTAAACAAAGATCTTGTGCAGTCAAACAACCCTTCGACTACATGGTGAGGATGATTCTCAGGTATTACCACACCAAACGTTAGCTCAACGCTTGTAAAACTATGTTATATCCTTTTAGTGTTTTCTAAAGGGATCTGGTTGTGGTGGCCATCTTCAGTCAGGTCAACACTAAAGTTAAGCAAATGTACATGACTGCAATGATGACTTTCTGAGAGTTTTTAAAAATCTGTCCATTGGTTTATGAAATAATTTTCTGACAAACTCGTGCACACAAGACAAAATACCTGTCGGCAGCAGCTGATAACGACATAGTGTTTATAGAAGTATGAATAATAATCAGAATCTAACAATGTTGAGGTTTTCATGAACTGTCCAAGGTCCTGAAACATTCCAGAACTTTTTATTATGATCACCATGTAAGCTTTATTTTATTTTATTTTATTTAGCGTTCTGTTAGACTGAATTGACTCATCTTAAATTTCTTTTCATCACTGTAGCAGTTTGTTTCTCTACTTCACTAATTTACTAATAACTTCTTCCCAACTGTTTATGCAGTGATGACTAAAGCTCATTTTTACCTACTGGATATTCCACCTTTATTAAAATCTGTGGCAACATTAGTGTGTGGAGTTCTCTGCAACACCATCCTTTCAGTCAACATTTTTCTACAGCTATGTTTTATGTACAATATTGGTAAAATAAGTGAAATATTGTGTCATTTTTTTTATAACAGCAGAAAAGTTTTCATTTTCAGTTGACCTCGCTGTGATTTGGTTCCTGGTTCGGACTCAATGCTGCAGTAAAGAGCAGAAACGTTTTAGTTGTTTTTCTTTGAGCTGCTCTGCCTCTGGATGCTTGAATGTCCACGGATCAGTCGGTACCGTTTTAGGCATTTGGCAGAGCGGATCAGGGGAATCATAAGGGAGGAGGTTCGGTTGGTGCTGAAACTTTCAGAGACAGCCAACACCTCAGCTGCATCTTCTCAGTGAATGCACACAGCTCTTTGAGGTTTTCATCAATGAGGTCAACAAACACTCTCCAAGCACACTTCATTACACGCTGTGTGCGTGCGTGCATGCGTGCGTGCGTGTGTGTGTGTAGTTAATTTATTTATTTAGACCACAAATATTTGGGCTGCAATAAATTAAAACCTGTAAATTCAAGAAGTCACACTGAAATTGTAATTGCTCTTTAAAAAAATGAAGGTTAAATATCCCGAGTAAGTTTACGTTGATGATTTTAATATCAATGTTGTAGCTTGGTTTCATTACATGATGTAATTTTACAGAAACAGGAATTTATCTGGGATCCTGTTAATTTCTGTGTGAATAGTTCAGATGACATGCTGTACTTGAATGCAATGGGTTGGGTGAGCAGAAGGGGCTGCTGGGTAGTCATGAGTCAGAAGTGGATAGACTTTTCAGATCTTGTGCTCAGAAGAGTTGTCCCTCTTGGTTGTTCTGTTTAGTGTTGGGTTGGCATTTGTGTTCAGAGTGTTGGTGAATTATATACACTAAGTCAGATACTTTACTTGATGTATAAAAATGGGGAAATCACTTTCGGTAAGCAGACTACTGGGCTGAGAAACTGAAAGTAAAAGATGAAATTAAACCATGACTGTATTCAATGTTAGTGTTTAAAATGATGTAACAATAGTACATTCTAACTGAAGGCCTGGCTCCTCCAGTAACAGTTTGTCACAAATGATGGTGAAACAAAAAGACACTCTTGAGTTTAGAAAGTTTCATAAATACATTTTTTGCCAAATCACAAGGGGAAAGGACAAGTTTGTATCTGAGGGAGTTAGTTTTTCTGCATTGTCAGCTAAATATCTCCTCAACCAGTGGGTGAACTCTATTTAAATGGTACAAGTAATCACTGAGTGTACATGTACACCTGATTAACCTTTGGATTCAACTACATTCATGGCAACCATCACAGAAAAGCCATCTTAGCCAATACAAAATGGTTTAACCAGTTCAGCAGCTACTTTATGCTGCTTTACTTGTGACTTTTACTGTATTTTCCACCGTATGCCCTATGAGTAGCATCAGTCCAAATATGTATAATAAAGTGGAAAAATCCATAAATACATCACTTCACCGTATCCATCGCATCTGATATGCTTCACCGCTGAGGCGTCACGTTTGTTACGCATCACCGCTGACAACCCAGAAACGTGGGCCGGTGTTGTGGCAAAAATCAATTGGCTGCCAAATGGCAGCCGCAGGAGCATGCACGGGAGGAATTTGACAAGATTAACACTTAAAAACAATTACTTGTTTGCTCCACATTATAGCAAAAGGTGTGTCTCATTTGAATTTTTACTTAATAAATGCACTATAACGGTTAAATGAGCTGCATTTCGCCGGGCGGCGCAGTGAAATGAATCTGATTTGACGGTTGCTCCAGGCGAGCTGGACAAAGATGGCAGGCTAAGGCAAGCTGATTGGGTCATTAAAAACCAATTTTACCTATTACATGATACAACGGCATGCCATACTACTCAAGTGCTATCTAGCGGCTGAAAATGGTAGCGTTCAATATTTTCAATGTCAGAATGAATGAAAACGGTCATATCTCAGCCAAAAATTAATTTATAAATATGAACAAAATCCATAAATACGTGTGAATTATGCAAAAGAACCGTGACTTATAGGCTGAAAAATACGGTATTAAACCTTTAGAAAGTAATTACTGGATACATTAAAAAACTGATAGAAGTGACTCCAATTCAGTGAACTGCTCAGATCCTAAGGAAAAAATATGGGTGTGATAGTAGCTGAGTCATCAACACATGCTTGGAACACAAGTCATAGGATCACTGCTTAAACCTTTTGGAGTCAGCTGTGTGTGTGTGTGGGCCACCACTGTTAACCAGAGCCAAGACAAAAACAAATATAAAGTCATCTAGTTTATGAGTGTTGAGCTAAACCTTGATGTTGTAGATGAGAGTTATCCTCACAACATAAAATGATAATACAAAACTCTTGCACCATCATGTGAGAACATTTATACAGTTTGGCCAAAGTGGTGGTAACCGTGCATTCTCTTAAAGAAATAATTTCAGTTTAAAACTCTGACTAAAAAGGCGATGGGCGACATGCTTTTTTAATTTTCAGTTTTAATGCTGTGATTTTGTTTGTCCAGATCATTTAGGACCAGCCCAGCACAGAAACACTTCTGTCACTAGTTTTCCTTTCATGTTTTCCTGCTCTTTGCTTTGTTCATTCACATGAGACCAAACAAGAGTCCTTGAGCAGATCTAAACAGCAGCCCTCTTGAAGTAGATGAGCGTGGCTGATGAATCAGATCACCCCACATGGACCGGGTCTGGGCTCATGCGTCTGTCTCTATAAGAACTTGCAGTTAGATGATGGCAGCTGCTTAGTACCA
>JARVGV010000350.1:27690039-27709143 GCA_031762435.1 Hypsolebias longignatus | reverse complement strand
CTGGACAATGTGTCAGCCTCATGGACAGAAACTGGAAGTTGGTTCCACAAGAGAGGATCCTGATAACTGAAAGATCTTCCTCCCATTCTGTTTTTGGAAACTTTGTAAGTAAGCCTGCAGTCTGAGAGCAACTTCTCTGTTAGGAAAATATGGAACAACAAGATCTCTAATATAATATGGAGCTAGGTTGTTGAGGGCTTTGTAGGTTAAAACACACATGATTGTAAAAAGTCCTAATTTATTGGGCAGCATTTAAATGCACAACTTCTAAAAGCATCTACAAAACAACAACAAATTTGCCTCAAAACAGTCTAATTTCTGGCCTCTGTGCACAGAGCGCATGTGAATGTCACTGATTGTTACCACTCAGCTCTCACAGGACTAACAGACTCATTGTAAGGGAAGGAAAGGAAAAAAAAGGTTAGAGAGGAAAAGCTGATTCGACTGAAGACACTCCCTCTGCCTGAGCTGGGGGCCCATGCACGGAGCGCTTCTTTCCCCCTCCCAGCTTGGCAGAAACACGTGGTATGATGGCAGCACCTCGGCTTAGTCCCCGTCAACAGCAAAATGTTAAAATCAGCAGTTTGGCCTCGGCCTGATTCTGTGTCTACACTTTGCATCAAGTGGATGCGTTCACATTTTCACAACCATCACTGCTTTCGTTTTATGAAAATAAAATCCTTGAGTGAGTGAGTGCTGAGTTTTTCCTGACACTTTATCTGATCCGTTTGCCTTTTTATGTTTTATCGATTTCTTTACTTTTACAAAGTCCGAGCGGATAGCAGCGTATAGTGGACAACTTCAGATGCAAGCGGTTAAAGCTGCATCTGCATGGTGCTGCGATGCAAAGAGACGTCAACCTGACAGGAAGTGCGGATGACGTCACAACGCCGACATCGTGACCTCAGAGAGGAGGCGAAGCTGCAGCCAAGAATAGGCCCAAGTCAAGTCCACTCACCCAGCTCACCGCTTCACACGACGGTGACCAGTTCAAGCAGCAGACCTTTTTCTGTTTCCCTACTCTCCAGACTTCAGCTGAATTCACTGGACACTGGAAGACGTGCTGGTTTGTACTGAATCATAAGAACGCCACGAAAAGACAAATGTCTGTCAGAGAACATGACAAATGAACCGTAGCTATGAAAAGAGACAAGCTAAGGTATGAGCAATGCAACAGCAGAGGAACTGGTTTTGTGGGACTCCTATTAATGCACGGATGTGTGAGTGGTGGGGGTAAAGAGATGTAGGGGGGTGTGGCAGCTGAGGGGCAGGCTGAACGGTGGTGAATTAAGTTGAGGAGGCGGTCACGTAACAGCAGGGTTCAGGCAGAGTTGAGGCCACTTTCTCACTGTGCTGCAGCTGGTAACATTTATCTCATCTCCTACCCCATAAATGCTGTCCATGTGTATGTGTGTGTGTTGGGGTGGGGGGGACCTAAAGGAGCTATAAAAGACATATACTCAGCTTAGTTTTTTTTTTTTTTACAATGGAAAATGAGTAAAAAACCAGAGCCCTCCCTTGTTAGGCGCAGACCAACCCAAGGACCCATTTAACAAACACATCCATTCTCTTACAGCAAAAAGAAACTAACCTCGTCCTGACCCGACCGTCCAACTCTTCCTCCGTCAGGAGATTGTGCTGAAGCGGCAGATTGTGTTTTTCTAACTTTTCAACAGCGCTTCAGAAACAGAGCTTCCTCTCACCATCCCGTCACTGACCACAAAACTCTTCACTGTTCAACGGGAAACGATGATTCTGGTAATCTGTGCGATCCCTGGTAATGTCACCATGCGGGGTGGGGTATTCTGTTATGGCTAATTAAAGTCCACTTAATGATTTCAATGTCTGTGAGTCCAAGGCTTCACACCCTGGGACACTTCTGTCAGTGCACTCAGTGTCACATCTGCAATGTCAGATTTTTAATAGCAATAAAAAGGCAAAGCTTACTGGGGGGTGGGGGGGGGAATCATTTTTATAGGCGCTGTAATATGTAGAAGTGCATTCACTGGTTGTAGCAGCTGCTGCTGCATCGTTCTACTTGGTAATTGATTATTATGTTTTATTTATTACTTATACAAAACTTTAAATCTGCATCTGAGGCACTTTTTCTCTGCATTTGTGTCACATGTCAAATGAGCAATCACCGCAGAGTTTAAGGCCGATCTGTTAAATCTGTCTTTGAGTTAGCTGCAAAGGTAGTCACTAAGCCAAAACCACTGGTGTGTGTGTGTGTGTGTAAAGCCAGTATCTCTCTGCTGTAACTGTTGGCGACACAAAATTTCAAGAAAGAAGGCAAATGTGTTTTGTTGCAGTCTCGCTGAAGTTGTATCGTTTGCCACCGAGCAACCAGCAAGATGTGCGTTTTGTTCAGCGACTTTTTAAGAATCATAGCCGATTTATGTATGTACGGCTTGCAAAACTGTATTCTAGGCCATATTTAATGTTTTGTTGCACACCTTTGGCCACATCGTACCCATCAGCATGCTTTGTACCCACCTTCAGCTGCCTGCCAGTGTATGATTTAGTTATAGTACATTCTTTAAATGAAGATAGGCAGATTTGGACCAGTTAAAAAAATTATTATTAAATATCAGTTGCTTGACTTTTTTATTTGAATAATCAGAATTACAGCCTCTGATGGTTTTAGTTATAAGAAAAGCTTCCAAGGTGTCAAAATACAGCCCAAACTATGAAAATTAAATATAAATTTATGCTTGCACGTGTCAAAATCTGTTCTCATTGACATGGTTACATGATGAAAATTACTTCTTTTTGATTTTGCACATTTAACAAGAAGCAGGTAGAACTTTTTTCTTGTAGACTATGCGCCAAGTAGGGATGTGCGATATGGCATAAAATTCATATCACGATATGTATTGTGATAGGTGGTGGTAACAATATATATCATATGTTTTTGGTATAAAACGTGCAATAGGAATGAAAACAAAAGGATAGGGTGTCCTTTTGCCATAATTAATTTTGAAAACTATTACACAACAAAATAATCTCAATTAAGAAAATTCCCCTAGGTCCAGAGAGTTTTTAAATAATAAACAAATCAATTAGGCTTATTTCTTGTAGTGCAAAACAGTGCAAAAAATATCAAATGTAGTTTTAGCCATAAGTTTTAAACAAAATAATATGTTGTTAACTCTTAACAGTTTCCAGT
This sequence comes from Hypsolebias longignatus, assembly GCA_031762435.1. Classification (NCBI taxonomy): domain Eukaryota; kingdom Metazoa; phylum Chordata; class Actinopteri; order Cyprinodontiformes; family Rivulidae; genus Hypsolebias; species Hypsolebias longignatus. The sequence continues at coordinate 27,705,974 of JARVGV010000350.1, read as the reverse complement.
ATTCTCACTTAATAAATGAGCAGCAACAGAGCAGCAATTTACACTGAAACACTTAACACTCCAACCCTCTAGTGGGCGTCTCCTTCCTCTTTAAGGAGACCTGACACAAAATGGCGACCAGTTTCCTCTGTGGCTTTGACCAGAGGGTCTCGCAGTAAAATCACACAACACAGAGTTTTTTTTATATATATATATAGCTCAAATGCACTCTTTAAAGCTGACCAATGAACTTTCGACAAAAAACAAAAAAAAACTTTTGACAGAACACAGCATTTTGCACATGCGTCCAAATGCAATTACGGCAAGCCGGCCAAAGTTAGCTTGTAGCTTCGCTACTTAGCTGTCGAAGAAAGGAATTTAACACTATTTTTGCAAATCTTTCAACTAAAAAAAAGTAAAGATTAAATCTGACAACTCTGATTTTACATCAGACACAGCATTACTATGGTTAGCCGGTAGAAGACAGATTTCTAATGTAAGCTAATTGTCTATCATTTCTACCGTGTACCGTATATATCACGCATTCCTAGCGCCAAGTAATGAGTGACTGGTCAGAACTTTGATAAATGTACTGTACTTATATAGCGCCTTTCTATCTTATCAAGACACTCAAAGCGTTTTACACTATTGTCCTCATTTAGCCATTCCTACAGCACTCTACTACGTCTTTACAAAGATTAATCAGAGCTTTATCACATTCATACACCGATGAGACACACACTGGAAGCAATAAGGGATTCAGTGTCTTGCCCAGGGACACTTCAGCATGACTGCTGGTGGAATCGAACCCCCAACTCTCCCATTGGAGGATGACTGCTCTAACCACTCAGCCATGACGTATTTATACAGAAAAGCAACTGACGTACATTGCTCTCATTTCGCTTTGACTGCACTGCTGAGGAGCAGATGGCCGAGGCCGTTAGAAAATACAGCCATCTTTACAAATGTACAACAAAACTTACAGCCAAATAAATCTTGTCAAGTCAAAGAACTTGTGGAAGGAGATACCATATTTTTTGTTCATGAAGGAGACAGAGCTGAGACACTGTGGCTGTGCTGTCCGGAAAAGAATACTCCTCGGCCGGACAGCATAAGGACACGTTACAGCACCAGTGTGGTTGTTTCTTCATGACCAGTTTTGTCCTTGGTTAACAAGAGAAATACCAGATTTTCTTCCTCCAACTCTTCCATCATTAACAGAAAATAAACATTCACTTTGCCAACCGTGCTGTTGCTGTGTGTGTTCTGTTTGCTCATGACGTACTGCATGGACCAGGAGTTTTCCAACAAATTCTCTTTAGAGTGTAAAATGTCCATGTGAAAAAGTACCTCTCAAAACAACATCAATGACAACAGATGTCCTCCATCCTGACAGATGCTAAATCTGTTTTTAGCATGTTTAAAATACAGGTAGTCCTTGGTTTATGACCGTCTTTGTTTACAAATTTCCGCATTTACGACCGCCCCCCCAGTGACGTCATCGCGCCGTTTGTTGCCTTTTTTATGCAGCATTTTTTTTTTTCGGTTTTTTGAGGGTATTTTGTTAACTAACTGCTTGGAAACACATTTAAAAACATTAATACGGCAGTTCGAAGTTGTTTTACATTGAAAAAACATGTTTAAAAAGACGTTACCGATTGCCGTTTTAGTTTCAGTTTTGTTTACGGCTGAAAATCCGCATTTACGGCCGCCAGGGGGAGCAGTTCCGATTTACGACCGAATCGGTATCCGACCGGGTTGTTGGAACGGATCTCAGTTGGAAACCGGGGACTACCTGTACAGTTACAGTTTTGTATGTTCTAAATCATATGTGTCAAATAGCCCCAAGATGTTATTTTAAATGTAAAACACTTTGAGCATTCATCAGGGTAAAATCATTTTATCACTTTTTTTTCAGTAATCTTTGATTATGATGTCAAAAGTTCAAAACAGAGAACATCAAATGAGACCAATCAAACTGTTGTTGAGGAACCTGCAACCAACAAAAGATGTTGGGTATCTAAAGAGTTAATGTTGATTCTGAAACCAGCCCTTAGTTTGAAAAGGTTTTAATTTTGGCCCCTTTTGTAAGTGTGTTTGACACCCCTGTTCTAAACGATTAACAGCTGTGACTGGTTGAGCCAGCAGGAATCAGCTGTAAACTGGACCATGGGCTGATCCAGGGTCAGCTTCAGGTTCAACAGGGAAACAGAGAGATGACCTCAGGAAATTTACACCGTTAAAACTTGAGCATGCTGGCCATGAGAGCATTCAATCACAGCACAGCACCTGCAGCTCAGTGTGATCCAGCCGCATGAAGCATGTGACAGCTTGTAGACTCTAACTGTTAGAAGCATTGAAACCCTGCAGAACCCGACCCGAACACAAACACACTCACGCTGATGTGCTCGTCAGAGTTGTGCAACAATCTGCTGCGCAGCGACACATGGGAAGCAGGAAGGAGAAGCACACATACAGAAGAAGAAGCTGCAGCTCTGCACACAGCCTGTGTGACGAAGAGCACAACAGACTGGACATGTGGTGAGACCGTTTTCCCTGCAGTTTTCTAAGTGCATGTTGACCTGTCTCACACAGACAGATGGCACATCAGGTGAGGCAGCGTCCTGTTCATGGACAAACATCAGCTTCACCTTTTCACAGGTGCAGAGCTTCCTGCAGTTCTTGCTGTCCAATGTTTTCACTGTAGTTTTGTTTTCCAGCAGCAAATAAACCATTAAGGTCAGATAAACAACAGCACATCTTTCCTGGTCCACATCACTAACAAACTCTTCTTGTTTTGTGTCTCAGTGAGTCTGCACTTTGAGATTCTGTCTGAAGATGAGTGGTGGGAAGAAGAGGAGTGGCTTTCAGATCACCAGCGTTACCTCGGATTCGTTCCAGCCGACCTCTCCAGCTGGCCAAACATCCCCCAGCATGGTCCAGACCATCCAATCAGATCCCTTCTCTATCAGACACATTCAGGGAAGCTCCTCCCAGCCGACCACACCCTCTCCAACAAGGAAAAACATTTCCCATGATGCCTCGGGGCAGGGAGTGGGATGCTCCTCCAGGTTTAGGGTTGTGAGGCTCACAGGGGTAGGAGCTGGCCAGGGTGGGCGGAGCAAATCATATCAACGCGGAAGATGGACTTGCATGGAGTTCATGGAGAGACCGAAAGAGGCAGGGTTCCGGCGAGTAATGGACAGCATGAGACACGCTCACTCTCTGGAGTCTTTGGAGATGATTGGTCGGGACAAAGAAAGGGGAGGAGTCCACTCTCAGGACACCACCCACATGCTGACTAAGCCAGTCAACGGTACTGATGGGATTCTTCCGAGAAGCAGGCTTACTTCACCAACAAACCAAGATCCAATCAGCATTCAGCTTCTAGACAGGAGAGAACCAATCAGTGTGCAGGGTCTAGACTCCACCCCTTCTCCTATTTCACCACGTTTTCCCCAACCTTTACAGCTGGAAATGGACACCACAGTACGTGTACACACACACGCACGCACGCACACACACACGCACGCACGCACACAGAGAGAGAGAGAGAGAGAGAGAGAGAGAGAGTTGATAACCATTACAGCATTAAACAAACATAAAAACTACATCAATCCAACATATCATTAATAAAATATTCCTGTATTTATTACTGTGATGATTCTCTAATTTTACATGCTCCGCCCCCTTCAGGGGAGGGGTGCTTTTTTATGCTTCCCCTCTTTTCCATTGTTATTATTATGACAAAAAGGTGGGGGGTTGTTATGGACACATTTTGTCTTCTACTTGCTACTTTGAACCGAGTTTTTATCCAATACATTTTTTTTTTATTAAAATACAAAGCAAACTTAACCAGAACCATAACTGCAGCCTCTGATTGTTCAAAAATAGAAAGTAAACTAAATGTTCAGTCACTTCTAGAACCGTAATAATACTGTTCAAATTGTACATGAAAACACAACTAAAATCATGTATAAAAGTTTAATATTATCACAGTATTAATGGCTACAATGAGTTTATTTAAAAAAAATTAAACATTACAAAAACAGCTATTTAAGTATCACACGTCACCTTTTAGGCTTTAATTCTTTGCAGCTTTGTGTTTTATGTTAATGATGATGACTTTTATAGTGATGTTTCTTCCTGGGCTGACCAATGTTTCTGTTAAAAAAAAAAAAAAAAAAAAACAGGCAGCTTTCTCATGTTACTGGGGTGTGAAGTTTCAAAGAGTGTTATTAATATTTATTTACTTCATCCTGTCGGTTGAAAGTTTTCAGACACAAACAGAACAGAACCTTGCTCTGACCATCTACATCCTGGTAGGACAGAGACTTTTATCTCTTACTGTTCAGTAAGAGTGGGATTTCTCCTGTCTTTGGCTTCTTGGAATTTATCCATCCATCCATTATCTTTTACCTGCTTCTTCCAATTTGGGTCACGGGGGTCGCCGGTGCCCATGTCCAGCAATCACTGTGCGAGGGGTGGGGTACACCCTGGACAGGTCTCCAGTCCAACAGAGGGACACATAGAGACACAAACAACCATTCATTCTTTCACTCACACCTAGGGACAGTTTAGAGTTACCAATCAGCCTAACATGTATGTTTTTTGGACTGTGGGAGGAAACTGGAGTAACTGGAGAAAATCCACGCATGCACGGAGAGAACATGCAAACTCCACCCAGAAAGGCCCCCGGACCAGGATTTGAACCGGGGACCTGCTCGCTGAGAGGCAGCACCTCTAACAGTTGCACCACCGTGCTGCCCCAAAACTCATGTTTGTCTCAAAAAATTGCCATAAAATAAACCTTTTATTTACTTTTTTATTTTTATTATTATTAAAATGTGGAAGTTTTTTTGTTTTTTCTTTTCAAAACAAAAGGCCCTTAAAGAGTTAAAATTTTAGAAAAGTAATCTAAATTTGATATTGTTATATCAGTGTGAGATAGCTCGCTTCATGGAGGAATAAATACTAAAAGCAGTACTTTAAGCCATTAATAATTCACCTAAGCAACACTTGTCACAAAGTTAAAAGGACCTTTCAGGAGTTAAATGCTCTAAAATACCTAATTGTGTTACAAAAGCACAACCTTGAATCATGAAACCTAAAAGCGAGCTGCTCCTGGTGAGTCTTTGTTGAGCAATTTCTAAACCAAAGTGCAGTAACAGCTCACCTCCAGAGAAACTTTTTACATTTTCATCAGAGCACCCCAGGAAAGCCTGGTTCTTTCTAATGATTTTAACTCAGTGTGGTGTGAGATAGAAACAGCTATTTTTACATCCCATGAAGAGTTTTATCCAGAGCAAGACTTCTCTTAAAATCATTACAGCTAATAACTCGAGATGCTCAGACTGGAAGAAGAAGTCCCTGCTGCACATCACGGCATGAACAAAGGCTTCAAGTCTAACTTGTCGTGAGAACAAATGATAAAAATAAAGAAAAATCTTCACCTTCTTAGCCATTTTCTCTTCTTGAAGGGTGAGTATCTCATTCACTGAGTTGAGCCTGACTGTCAAAAGCTCTGTTGTTGTCTGAAGAGCAGCTTTTTCTTTAATCAGCCTCTAAAAAAATGAACAAAACAAATTGAGAGGCCTGGTTTTCCTTGAAGGAGTTTGACTTCAAGATGGCAGCCACAGCCACATCTTAATGCTCATAGGACACATTGAGGTGGACTCTCAGCTACTATCACACCACACTTTAACAAAGTGACTGAGATGTAGTCATTTTTGTATGAGCTAATGATGTTTAGCTGTGGTGGCCATCTTGAATTGGGATGACTTCAAAAGGTTATCAGTGATGGGAAATTCCTTAAACTCAGTGCTTTATCAGATATTTTACTAACCGACACAGAGGAAAGATGCTAATATTTTACAAAAAGATCCTACAGAATGTGTAGCAGTCTGAGTACAGTATGTGTTGGTGATGACTCTCGGCTACTACCACACAAGTCTTTAGCTCCTTGTGTGTAAAACTGGCTGCATTATAGCAGCTTGTACAATTCCTATGGTCAGTTGTCTGTGGCAGTCCTCTTGAAGCGGGTCAACTCTAAAAGTTAATCAGTTTTAGATGTTCATTTAAAGAATACTTTCTGTTAGCTTCATTCAAATCCATCCTGGTTCTTAAGATATTTTGCTAACCTTCGGTAATGGGCAATAAAAATGGATGTTATATGTTGCTGTTTCTCTTTCTGCTGCTCCCTTCTGCAGGATTCCCCACAACAAGCCAACTTGCATGAAAGATTTGGTCATTTCATGTCGGATACCCTTCCTGGTGCAAACTGGACTCAAGCTCACAGCCTCATGATTACAAGACTGAGCTAATCAATTAGGTTTCAACTTTAGCATAATAAGAAATCATTTAGACGTCCCAGTAATGATGGACAAACATCAGAGCAGGTTTGTTCAGTCGGTATAGTTTCTTCTTGTTTTTTTCACCTCAACAGCTTCGTTCAGTCGTTCCTTTTCTTCTTTCTCCGGGGCGAGCTGGCCGATGTAATTTCTGAGGCTGTGCAGCGTTGCAGATTGCGTCTCAAAAGCTTGTCCCATTTGGCTGAAAAATGAGCAACATTATCAAAAACAAAAACAATTCAAAACAGTGAATCTGACAACAAAAGTGCTGTAGCTCTGTTTCATTTTAAATTTAATAGGACACCTTAAATGCTCTTTGAGCCTGTCTCTCTCAGTCGACGCCTCTTTCAGAGCATTTTTCAGCTGCAGCACCTCTGAAGTCCTGAACTGAAGCATGTCCTGGAGTTCACCGTTCACTTTTCCTGCTGCATCCAACTCTGTGTTCAGCTGTTGCAGCTAAAAGCAAAAAGAAAACAAGACGGAAACCTTTTATGATGTCATATCTTATTGACCCCGTCATATCTTATTGACCCCCAAAGTGAAGGGCTCACTTTAGTTGCTTCCCAGTTGAGAAACGTTGCAGCTCAGCAAAGTTTACACCAACGATGTGTTACTGGACATTCTTTGTCTGAAGGAAAGCCTTTATATACCTGGATTTCCTGTTTCTTCTTCATTTCTTCCAGTTGTTCCAACAGACTGAGAACCTGCTGTTTGTTCTCCTCAGCCTGCAACCTGCTCATTTCAGCCTCATCTTTACATCTCTCCACATCTCCCCTCAGCTTCTTTGTTTCCTTGTTAGACTCTTCTTTCAAACTGTCAAGCTGTAAGAAGCAGAAATAATACACAAATCAAATCTTAATTGAGGAAACAAACTGTCAAACTGTGTAAAAACACCTGATCCAAACTGCAAAAACAAGTTAGAAGATGGCAGTGGGTCTCAGGTGATTCTTGTCTACGTGAGAGAGGAAATTAAATGTTTTGTCAGTAAACAACATTACCTGTAACCTCATTGTCTCTGTTTGTGCGCTGCAGAGACTGAGCTCCTCTCTGACTTGGCTCAGTTCGGTCTTCGCCCTGGATAAATCTTCACACGTCACTTCCAGCTCATGACGGCTTCTGTTACACAAAGATTAGATCAAGTTAAGCTCAGTTTCACCTGCCGCTGAAAGGCAAAGATGGACGATAATGTTTTTGCCTGTGTTTGTGTGCATGGCCGTCACAGCTGACTGGCCTTAGCAAACATAAAACGGGCTGTATTTAACCAATTTTACAAATATCCAGCTAAAATTTGTTGTGGTGCAAGGTGAGAGTCATTCACAGCACGTACAGTCATCTTTTAGAGGGAGTAGACCAAACTATAAAAAGATGTACGTCTACAATGACACAAGTTAATCTGATACCTGGTCAAGGTCATGTCTTTGTCTCTCATTTCTTCCCTGTTCCTCACTGCGCTCTCCTTCAGGGCCTCCACCTGACTCCTCAACCTCTCAGCTTCTGCTTTGTGCCTCTCCGCCTCCAGGCGCCACTCCGACTCCCATCCTGAACGCTCCTCCTTACGTTCAGCAGATCTGTTTCTGAGATGAGCTTTTTAGATACTCGAAGTGTCCCACAGCCGACCAGCAATAATTTGTCTTGTAACTACACAAAACATTCAGAGAAAATACCTCATCTTGTGGTCTGACAGGTGATCTACAGACGTTTCACCTCTCATGATGTTCCCTTGTAGCATCATGATCCTCTTGTTTTCCTTTTTCAACTCTAATATTTCTTGCTGTGCCTGAGAGATAGCCAGCCATGCATGGGCAGGGAGGGAGTCCCCTCCTGATGTTGGTCCTGGATTACACCAGGACATGGGGTGTGATGATCCTGGTGGTCTATGTGATCCAGAAGATAGGACGGTCGCGGCAAAATGTGACGGAGGGACAAGATTCCCCTGAATATTTTCTAAAGAAGACCCAGGACATGAGGACAGTTAATAAAAAATTAGATGTGCCCTTTCGAATAATCATAACCATAATGCACAAGCTGGCCAGTGAGGTTTAGTTTGGTCAAACAAAAGTGGAGCAGTAATTCACAACTTACTCGGAGAAGTGAAGTCAGTGGGCACTTTCAGCTTTTCTTTTCCAAACATACGTCTCTCCATATCCAGCAGAAACGACCTGAAGCCTACGATAAAATACAAGACTCCCTAAATTGTTTGAGTCGGATTTAGCTAATTTGTTTGTTTTTTAACATCTCCCGCTAGGCAGGTCTTCGTTGTCTTAGTTACATGACACAAAAGTAAACCCCGGAGATTTCAAACTTTTGAGTCTCCAACATTTGTTAATTGTCGATTAATATTAAAACTACGCTTCATTAAACACAAATTACAACTGGCTGCTACAAAACAGCGCGGTGCATCGTGGGAAAACGGAAAGAAGGAAGCCCGAAACGAATGCCTGGTATTCTTTTCCCTAAGTGTTGTCTTGCAGGTAAAATAAATCTACGAGCCGCGCCGAATACTAGTTTTAATCGAAGTTATTCGAATGTGGTGTTTTTAACCAGAGGAAGATCAAGTACTGTTCAAGTTATTAGTTTATTTGTTTTTTGAATAGACTAAATTCAGGAGGTTTGTGTGGTTACTTGACCACAGGGGCACCACCAAGATGGGGGGAAAGGCGGGCAATGGCCACCTCTAAAAAAGCAATGGTGCATCCCTCACTGGCCCACCATTGTTAGACAGTTTTATCCTCTTAAGTCCCAAGCTTTTGCTTGCCGTGATTTTTTTTTTTCCCAAGCTATTTAGAATTAGTAGAGCTTCCTAAATATGAAAACAGCATAATAGAAATTCTAAAATTGGTTTGCTTTTGGTTTTGAGGTGCCACCCCAGGATATTCAGTGGCCCCCACAAGGTCACCCCATTTAAAATATCCTAGAGGTGCCACTGCTTATCCATTATAAACAAGCTTTTGTTTGATTGTCTCGACATATTTTATGAGAACATGCTGGCTTTTTTATTGTGTGCATCGTGTTAGTATTAAATAGTTTTGTGGAAATGGTTTGATAATAAATGGATCAAAGACTGAGCATAAATGCCACCTAATTTTGAAAAAAAAAATTAAAATAGGGACTCAAAGGTTTTCAGTGGAAACTACAAAATCAAACATAAAAAATGTTATTCTTAACTTTGTCAAACGGTGCAGAGTGAAAGAATTTACTTTATTACACCAAAGTCCATGCTCAATAATTCAGGTATAAAATCCAACAATGTTCAGTCAGTTCATCTGGATGGTTACTTTTTTGTTCTGAAACGTTTCGCCCTCCATCCAAAGGACTTCATCAATCTGAGGAAACAACAAACAAAATGGATTTTCCACTAACAGCTTACTCCAAAGTGGGAAAAAAAACAGCTGTGTAATATAACATAATGAAGTCCTACAGATGAAGGATGAAAAGTCTCAGCACAAAAAAGAAACTGTCCAGATGACCTGACTGAACATTGTAGAATTTACTTGAGTAGTTTTTTACATATGTTGATACTCAGTTCTGAAATATGAATATGCAATAAGTGTAAACAGCACACTTGGATGAATCCACATAGAAGACTGAGTCACATGATTGAACTCCATTAGGCTGACTGTAGGCTGTTTAGGTAAACAAATAGGAACTGGGCAAGTGAAGAGTTAAGGAGAAAATATTTAAATGAAATTATCAGTGAATCTGCTGCAGGGGCTGTACACTTTTTTATGCCAATTGATCAAAGTTGAGGTGTACCTAATAATTTACATCAGGTTACATTAGTTTTGAGTGTTTACGTTCTTGTAAACATTGTTGAACATTTGTGCATCACATTTGTGCTTCAACCCCATAAACTATTAACATTAAAAGATTGTATTCATTACAATCTATCTACCATATTGAATTTTTTTTTTATTTTATTTTTTTTTACATTTTCCTGTTGCTTTAATTTCCTCTTGCAATATCAGCAGCCATTTCTCTTATAGTATCCTGCTCTCTGTTGCTTGCTGCTGTGACCCACTTCCCCCATGAGGTTCATTAAAATTTAATCAAACCTAATCTATTTATGGTATTCAAAGAACAAAGGACATTTTAGATTGAGTCATTGACATTAGATGATCACGTAAAGATTCAAGGCGTAAGAGTAGTGGTAATGGAGCCATAATTACCCTGATAAATGATAAAAAATGATACAGGACCCTGCAAAGAAAGGTTTTTATTAGAGGGCTGGATCTTGGATAATCTAACAATAAAGTATTATAGTTACTGAAGGATTGCAATAGGAAGTATTAGACATACTGTATTATTAGACTCCTGTGGTGTTGTTCCATCTTTTTTAGCATGTGTTATTCTGCATTTGGCTCTTTTGAGCAAAGCAGAAAGGAATCAAAACGGCCCTTAAGGTATCGCGTGAAAGAGATATATGTCTACCTCAAGGGGTTAAGGAAATAATAAAGCACTGTTCTGGGGGGGCAATGGCTATCAAGACAATCCTTCCTTCCTTTTGTTAAATGAAGGAAATGTAAAGTTAAAAAGAGAAGCTCTCATTAATCTCATTGTCTTGTTTAGTCTTTGTCATGTAGATACAGAAAATAACTGATGAATGTTAAAAAAAAAAAAACTGTCAATATAAGATGTTTAGCAGTAAATGATGTCTCAGTTGGTAGAGCTGTTGCCTCTCAGTGAGAAGGTCACCGGATCAAATCCCCAGGGACCTTTCTGGGTGGAGTTTGCATGTTCTGTCCGTGTACACGTGCATTTTCTACTCCGATACTCCGGTTTCCTCTCACAGACCAAAAACATGCATGTTAGACTGACTGGTAACTCTAAATTGTCTCTAGGTATGAGTGAGAGAGTGAATGGTTGTTTATCTCTATGTGTCTCTGTGATGGACTGGAGACCTGTCCAGAGTGCCCCCACCTCTCACACAGTGACTGCTGAATATGGGCACCAGTGACCCTCTGCGACCTGAAAAAAAAGAAGCAAAAAAAAAAAAAAAAAAGATAATGAATGGATGATCAGGTCAAATATAGACTGCAGTAGTATATATAGTACAGGTATATATGCAGATCAGCAGCAAAAAATATACTGTATCTGGAAACACTGACCATGCAACATGAAGCACTAAGAATATGTACAGGAGCATTAAGTGTAGAAGCACTAGACTGACGAACAGCTTCTACCCTGAAGCTGTTAGACTCATGAATCTCTAACCAGAATACAGAAATCACTGTCAAAAATCACATCATGTTGCTGCTGATCTGTTTCATGTTGCTGCTGATCTGTTTCATGTTGCTGCTGATTTGTTTCATGTTGCTGCTGATCTGTTTTATGTTGCTGTGTTCATTCGTGCTCTCTTCACACAGACTCATGTTCATGCTGCTGTTTGTTCTAATGTTTTTATGCTATTAGTGCTTAGTGTATTTTTAGTTGATGTTTTTCTTCGTTCATATCTTAGATGTTATTACTGTTTTTGTTTACATTTTATTGATGGATGTAACTGGGACCCTGTGTACACAGTTTCATTCCATCACATGTACCACATGGGGTGCGAATGACAAATAAAGAACCTTGAATCCTTGAACATGTAGTTTTAGTATGTCAGAGATGTGAGAAAGATAATATAAGATGGAAGAATTTAGAAAGATTAAAGAAACATTGAATGTAAAATACAGTACTGTATATCAGAAAGAGTCAGGAAGTAAAACTATTGAAATTCTTCTTAGGTTTGTCAGGAAAACAAAGATGATAATTGAAATATCCAGATAAGACAGACATTCTAGTTCACACTCCATACCAGTAGGTGGTGCTAATGCACACTTTTTGCCAACCCCCAAAAATCATGAAGGAATAAAAAGAATAAATTTTTTGGTTCAGGCTATTTATTAACCTTCTTGTTTCTTTATCAGTGTCTGTTTTTTCCTGTCTGGATTATAGATTGGGTTATTATGAGAAAAGTGATTTTCATATACTGTATTGTGTTTTCTGAGATGTTGACCCTGACTATTTTGTTCCTGCATGTGAGTTGTTTCATCAACCTGATAGTGGCGTTGCATGGGTTTTCTGTCTGGTGTTCTTCAAGGGGATGAAAAAAAGTCTAACTTACTTCACAATTTAAACTATAAACATGTCCAAAACTAGTTGAGTTTCAATTTTCTGAAGCATTTTTGAGTTATAGAATGTAAAAAATAAAAATATATATAGAAGGACACATTTTTTATTTAGAATTTTCTGGGGAATCTCTACATTTAAACAAAACTATATTAAAAAAAAGTTCAAAGATTTTCTGTTGTTGTGAGCAATGTTTGGCTAAACACCTCTGTAAAAACTTTCAGCACATGTAATAAACTGGAACTATAAATGCTGCTGGGATAAAAAATATATATATTTTGTATGAAAGTTTTTTTCATCATTTTATGATTGTAGTCTGTTAGCTCAACAGTCTGGTCAAAATTAAACTTTGTTTCTCCCAGTTGGGTTGTTAAAAGTGCCACCTACAGCAGGTAAGATATTGATTGTTCATAACTTTTTTTACTAGACGCCACTTCAAAAAAATCAAAACCAATCTTTTACCAGATGCCCAAACAATCTCATGTGGCTCTTTGTAGATTGATGGAGAAACTCTCTGACAGTCTGAGTGCCCCTTGTGATACAATGATCTGATCCGTTCAACTCGTCCAAAGTAGGTTCAAACACTTTTAATTTAACACTTTTTACCACCACATCTTTTTTATTTATTTAGTTATTTATTGTCTCCTCGAAGAACCCCGAGTGTCTCAACAAACCCCTGGTCACGGATGCTGCTTTTGCTTTATCCCCAATCAAGCTGATTCAGCCCACACGGAGGATTCCTGAAGAGAAAGTGTCCATGACTGCAAATATCTGGACTGGAAGGTGCGTATTTAATTAAAATGTCTCTGAATGCAAATTAACTTGCACTCTTTATATGTGACGAGGGTACTAACAAGCCCGGTACACATATAAAAAAAAAAAAGAAATCTGATCAAATAATGAAGACATCTGCAGATACTTTGGTTCAAAAAGAGCTTCAGCCTCTGAGCGTATCAACAAAAATAATACCTGTAACCTATTTTGAGTTTGGTGAAAGGCTTCTTCTGGTTAGTGAGCTTTAACATAAAGCTGCTGGGCAGCATTTCTCCCCAGAACTGACTCAGTTATGCATCACAGCTATGGCCACTGGGCACCATTAAAAAAGGCCGAAGACTTGCAGGAGAATGTCTGGTGCACCCACAGTTTACTGTATGTCAGAGGAGCTGCTGCAGACGGTAAATGTGATGGTTTCTGGGGGATACTGTAGAGAAATGAAACTAATAGGCGATCCAGGAGAGAGTCGCTGCTCCTCCACATCAAAAGGAGTCAGTTGAGGTGGTTATTCTCATTAGGATGCCTCCATTTATTGCTTCCCTTGCATGCATGGATGCTTCTCTTTGGAGTTTAAAGTCCCTGGGACAGACTAAGAATTAGCCGGAGAGATATCTTCTCTGGCATGGGAACGCCTCGGGGTCCCCCAGGAAAAACTGGAGAGTCTTGCTGGGGAGAGGGAGGTCTGGGTTTCTTTACTGGAACAGCTGCTCAACAATGGATAAACAGTATGAAGACATCCCTGACACACGCTCTGAGGACTACACTGTGTGAGAGGTGCCTATGTTAAAACGTTTGCATTGATAGTTGACGTCAACACTGTTTGTCTTTTAGTAAAGTAGTTCATGGAATCTTTTTTCAAACTTCATAAAAGTTTTCATTGGGTTCACATCTACAACTGATGGAAATGTGGAGTCAACCTGGTTTAAAATAGCTGCCACGGCTGAGCAAACCTAACACAAAAATGGCACTAATTCGGTCAACTTGGCAATTATTAAGCTAAAATTTGGGGTGCTGAGTCTGATCCCCAACACAAAGTAGAGTGCTTCACACTGTGCAACATTTTTTGCCTAAAACTACGGCAATAATGGCTGGAGTCAAGCCAATCTGTCTGTTAGCCAAACATCTCATGAACCACTGGATGGATTTTAATGAAACTGGTGCTTGGCATGCAACAGCTGGAGTGAACCCAGTGTAAGGTGGCTGCACCGGCTACTTAACATTAGCCAACACATAAACCGTATTACTCAGTCAATATTACAATTATAGAGCTACAACTTGGTGTAGAAGTAACCAAGGGGTCGTCTTCCATACGTAACTCAGAGCATTAACAGATGCAAGTTCCCGTGATATTGTGCGAGATCTGTATTTAGAAAGCTAACAGGTCGCATGGCATCTTTGTTTAAAACTTCCGCATTAGTTCTGTCTGCTTGTTAGCAAAATATCTCATTCTGGACAGATTTAGATGAAATGCCAAGGACATAATCAGCGAATGTTCTCTAGATGATTAACGATGGAGTCAATTTGATTCAAGATGGCCGTCACAACTCATTAACCACATAAAACACAAAAACAGCTTGGACTCGGTCAAATTTCCAGACTGAGCTAAAATTTGGTGTGGTAGCTGAGAGTGGGAAATCCAACAAAGTTCAGTCAGGTCATCTGGATGAAATAAAAAAAATAAAAATAAAAAAAAAAACATCAAGTCATCTCATCAAGTCATCTGGATGGTTTATTTTTTTGTTGAGATGTTTCATCCTTCATCCAAAGGACTTATTAATTCAAATTTATCTTGCTGCATCATTATATTCTACCATGCTGTTGTTCAATACCTCTCTTTAGGACATTGTAAATATTATAATTACTTTCTCACTTTTTGGTACTTTTTTGTGTATTGCATGCTTTTATATTTCTTATTTGTATGTTCTTTGATTTTTTTTTTTTTTTTTTTTTTTAAGCTGGTCAGATCGGTTGTTCTACACCTAAGCATTTATACTTTTAACCTTTTGTTCACCTTGCATATGACAAATAAACACAACTTGAACTTCATCAGTCTGAGGAGCCACAACAAACTCAGTCCCACAAGCAGCACTCACATAATAGGCTAACCTTGCTGGTGATAAGATGGTTTCTGGGACCTGCCCTCTCCCCCGTCGACTCCTCTGAGGCAGCCATAGTCGAAGTGGTTCAGGTCAGATGACCTGACTGAACTTTGGTGGATTTTCTAGAGGATTATTGAGCATAAACTTTGATGTTTTGAACCATATGGTTATGGCTGCCTCAGAGGAGATGACAGTGGAGGGGGTGGGATCCAGAAACCATCTTATAACCAGCAAACTGGTTCGTCCACTGTGCGGGTGTGCTGCTTGTGGGACTCGGTTTGTTTGTGGCTCCTCAGACTGATGAAGTCCTTTGGATGAAGGATAAAACTTCTCAAGAAGAAACAAAACCGTTCAGATGACCTGATCGAACTTTGTTGGATTTTTTATCTGGATTATGGAGCATGAACTTTGACTGTGATGTTTCTTTAATTGTTTGGCATGAAATATATAAGCAGTCCTTCAAGAAATGGAAGGTATAAATTTAGAGTCTATCACACAGATGAGGATGCTTTTAAAATGTTTAGGTAAAACTTGATGAATGTATTTTTTACTCAAACGTGATGTGGAAAAAAATCAATTTCAAGGCTTTTATATTTCTAAAATACCTTAGTTGCATCAAATATTC
>JARVGV010000350.1:27607022-27619353 GCA_031762435.1 Hypsolebias longignatus | reverse complement strand
TGAACATCTTCATCCCTGAAAGAGTGACCGCTGGCCTGGAGATGAGTGTAGACCTCAGAGTCCTGGCCTGATGATGTAGATCTTCTGTGCTGGGCCATCCTTTTGGCCAGTGGCTGTTTAGTTTCCCCAATGTCAGACTGATCACAGCCATCCTGACACTGAACAACATACACAATATTGCTCTGTTTGTGCCGTGGGACTGGATCTTTGGGATGAACCAGTCTTTGACGTAATGTATTTTGGGGTTTAAAAGCCACTGGGACATTGTGTTTAGAAAATAAACGTCTCAATTTCTCTGAAACTCCTGCAACATACGGACACTGGTCTGGGTTCTTCCTTTTCACCTGATGGCTGGCTGGAGTATTGTTTGAGTTCTTCTCTGCTTTCAGGAAGACCAAGTTAGGCCAAAGTGGTTCAAAACATGAAAGTTCATGTTCAATAATCCAGGTTTAAAAATCCAACAAAGTTAAGTCAGGTCCTCTGGACGATTTCTTTGTGATGAAACGTGCGGGGGACTGAAGAAGACAAAACGTTTCAACACAAAGAAATCATCCAGAGGACTTGACTTAACTTTATTCAATTTTTTTTTAACCTGGATTATTGAGCATGAATCAGGATTTTGGTTATTTTTCTCTTAACAGACCATACGTTTGGAAAATGGAGGTGTGTTATTGCTAAAATCGAGGATCACTAAACTAAATTTATACTTCAGGAAGGCACAAATACTGTATATTGGAGGAGCACCATTTTAATCTAAAGTTTGGGGACCCACCTGGATGGGGCCCTAGCTGTCAGGCCCAGGTGCTTGTGTGGCTTATGTACGCCTCTGGTATGAACACAACTTCTTGACAGTCACAAAAAAAAAGGAAGAAAATGTGGTCAAATATATGAACTAAACAACTATTAAAATGCACTTTAAGGGCGCAGAAAGCTTATGGGTAGACAAAACATTACTTTTCACAAACTAGTGACGGAAAACTTTTTTTTTTTTTTCAAAATGGCCCCTCTGTCTTGCGCGTGCAGTCCATAAAACACGCTCGTGAAGTGATAGTTGTGTCTGGGCGAGTGCAGCTAGCTGCTGGAGAGTTAGCGCCACAGAGAGCCGACCTGCTGCTGCAGTTGTGTGCGGGCGCCGCTGGGTGAGTCCCTCTCTCCGCCGCCTCCCTCGGTGTCCACAGCTCCCTTTTTCCCAAAGAAAAGAAGAGGAGATCCAGGTCCGGGCAAGGAGGAGGAGGGCCGCCGCCATTATCCGTGGGGGGGAATAGAGCTGACAGAAAGCCCCTCACTTTCACTCGCGCGCGGCCTTGCTCGCGATTACACCGAGACACGAGCGGTTGGTGCGGCGGCAGGAGGCTTTTATTTGGAGCGAGGCCCGCCGGGAGGGCGAGTCCGCCGAGCCCCGTGCTGCCTCGCGCGCCGCCGGCCCTGCGCTATCATGCGGCCACAACAATGGACTGAACAACCACTGGAAAAAACAACGTGGTGAGCCGAGAGGAAGACCACTTTTACAAGCACACCGTTATTTTTTATCACCCCCTCGCCCCACACTTTTTTTTTTTTTTTTAAAGGCTTGATTTTCATCGACGGTTCCGAGGGGAGTTTTTTTTTTAAAGGATATTTATAAATTGTTTACAACAATAACAACGCTGCTGCTGCGAGGAGCTCGGTTCGGACGAGCCCATCGCAGTGATATCGGTGCAGTCTGCGAACGGTTCCGACCCGCAGCTGCATATATAGATATATATTCTGCGGCTTTTTGCTCATTGCACATCAGGCTGCGGCAGGAGGAGGAGGAGGAAGAGGAGCTGCTGGCCTGACAGATGCAGGAGGAGGAGAAAGGCGACGGTATGTATCCGACATGCTCTCTCCTCTTTATTGGTGAAGACAACTGTAGGCTCTTCTTTAATCATGGTGTCGGTGTGCAAGAAGGCAGGTCAGCCCAATTATGTCCCTCACCACCTCCCGTCTCCATTGAGGCCTGGTCAGCCCCTCTCAGACCCATGTTCACTGCTAATCCTCTGCAGACCCTTTCTCCTCTGAGCAAGCACAAAGAAAGTGTAGGTGCATGCCTCCAAGATGTCAAATAAAGATGTTTTTTTTATTGTTACTGTGCTGTGTTTAGGTCTGCTGAACAATAAGGACTGGCTGGTTCTGTCAGATCCAGCATGCGCCTCATGTGGCACAGTTATAATTTCAATTTAATTCATCTTCAGCTCCTAATAATTGAACTTACGAGTTGACTTTTGTAACAGCAGTCGCTGCAGTGGGAGCAGTCATCAGTGCTTTAAAAATAGACAGGGGTTGAGCAGGTTCGTCGTCCCCTTTTAGATGTTAGGTTTACTTTTCGTGCATTTTCCTTACATTTAGCCTGAGGAAGTACAGGTATTCAGTTGGACTAAAAAAAAAATGGAGAGCGGGGCTGCCTACAACGCCATCGTTTAAATGCTTGTCACTCCATTCACTGAGCAGCTGATATTCTCCCTTGAAGGGCACCACTCCCAACATGTTAGTGCTCCGATTTGCTTCAGGTCATTTCAATTATTTGCTAATAGAGTACTACTCTTGTCTTGATTGTTGCTGTGTGACAGTATTTAAGGTAAAAATGAAAAGAATGCCGAGCTCTGATCCAGTTTTTCCTGTCCAACAATTGGGGAAAGTGCAAAATTATTTGACAAAATAATCAACAAGTTAACCCCTAAAAGCAAACAGGGGCTTTAAACATCACTTTTTTTGATTACGACACTGATAAAAAAAAAAAAAATCCCATATCTAAATCTACATCACTTCTAAGTTAGGTCAATACTTGTGTATTTTCCTAACATAAAATATCAAATCAACCAAACAGTATTGTTTCAATCAATAAACAATATCTAAGACATTAAAGACCTAGCATTCCTTGACTAAGATCATCCAGGTCATCCAGATCATTTCATGTCTCTTGTAAATGAGTCCTCGAGGCTCAATGAGATTAACCTGCCTAAATAAAGGTTGAAAGAATCCGACGTTGAGAAATGACAAAGTTGTAGACATTTTGATCAAACCTTGACAGTAACACCTATGTGCTCAGAGTATGTGTTGAGGACGACTCTCATCTATGACCACACCAAAGTTTAGCGGAGTATCTGTAAAATAAGCTGAGTTATAGCCAGTTATTTGTTTTTCCAAGAGAAATTTGGCTGTGATGACCATTTTGCAAGTTGATTCCCAACATGTATCAGCTGTAGATGTTCAGTGATTACTTTCTGAAGGTCTTATTAAAATCCATCCAGTGGTTTGTTAGACATTTTCACTCTTAATAATGTTTGGCAAAGTTTGAAAAATAAACATTGCAAAGCAATAAAGTCCAGTTGATTCTGTATTGAACCTTTTTTGATTTTATCATGTCCTGGATGACTGAGAATCTTCACCAGCATATTGCAAAGCACTTCAAGCATAAGCTGTGAATGACTCTCAGCCTCTACCACAACATATTTTAGCTCAGTATTCTCGTAATTTTCTCATAAGCTCATCATTTTATGAAATTAAAATAAAAAAATGTGTCTTATCCATTTTTTTTTTTCCAGTAGTACATAGTATTAATCCGTTGTTTCTGCCAGGGGAGATGATAGCTGCTTGGCATCGTTCGTCTTGTACAAATTGGCTCTTATTATTCTTTGCTATAGTGTCTGTAAACGATGCCAGCGCCAACAACAGCTCTTGATAACAAAACTGAAGTTGTGCAGTAATGCTGGTAACAGTGTGATTTCACACTTCACAAATCAACTGCTGCTTGGAAAGAGTCAGACTTGATACATGATTAAAACTTTAGTCTCAGAAAACAAAGAGCCTACATAAGGTGCTTTTTTTTATTTTTTAACAATGAACTGTTTGAAAAAAATGGCCTAAAAATTCAATAAAATTGCCCTCATGTCACTTTATTCTACAAAGTATAAAATATTAAATTTTTCTGCAGCATAATAACGCATATTAATATGTATTTGCTTTTAGCTTTGTTTCTTTAAATGCTGCAAGGGTTAAATTTATTATTTCCAAATGCATTTTTTTTAAATTTGATTAAAAATGAACTTTTAAAATGGTTCAGAGTATCTGATTTCCATTTTTTTTTCTTTTTTTCTTTCAACAGGATTTGATTCTTATGAGGAATGAATGAAAGGACCCACTGTTCGTATCACCACATCATTATTTATTATAACTGAAGCCCAGCAGAAGAAAAAGCAATCTGAACTCTTCTGAGGTTCAGCGTTTTTATGGTCAGACATATAAGCGAACTCTTTCATATAGTGCCTGTTTACAGCAGGATGAGCGTCAGACGGCTATGATGGCAAAAAAGCAAGATGCACGATCGCCCATCTACAACCTCATTGTGGTGGGTTTGTCGGGAACAGAAAAGGAGAAGGGGCAATGTGGGGTTGGCAAATCCTGCTTGTGTAATAGGTTTGTACGACCGAGTGCCGACGATTTCTACCTGGATCACACATCAGTGTTGAGCACCAGTGACTTTGGGGGTCGAGTGGTTAACAATGATCACTTTCTGTTTTGGGGAGAGTTGTCTCGGGTCCTGGAGGAGGGGCCTGAATGCAGGATGCATGTTGTGGAGCAGACTGAATTTATTGATGACCAGACGTTTCAGCCACACCGTAGCACTGCTATGCAGCCCTATATCAAACGAGCAGCCGCAACCAAGCTGGCCTCTGCGGAGAAGCTCATGTACTTCTGCACAGATCAGCTTGGTTTGGAGCAGGACTTTGAGCAAAAGCAAATGCCAGAGGGCAAGCTGCAGGTTGATGGCTTCCTGCTTTGTGTTGATGTAAGCCGGGGCATGAATCGTAACTTTGATGACCAGCTAAAATTTGTCTCAAACATTTACAGTCAGCTTAGCAAGACTAAAAAACCCATTGTGTTGGTGCTAACCAAATGCGATGAAGGGGTTGAACGTTACATCAAAGATGCACATACCTTTGCTATAACGAAAAAAAGCCTGCCGGTAGTTGAGACTTCGGCGCGCTCAAATATAAATGTGGATCTTGCTTTCCTCACCTTGGTTCAGCTTATTGACAAGAGCAGGGGTAAGCCTAAGATCATTCCCTATTTTGAAGCCCTAAAGCTCCAGAGTCAGCAGATAGCCTCCGCCAAGGATCGCTATGAATGGCTTATTAACCGTATAGTAAAGAATCATAATGAAACTTGGTTAAACGCCAGCCGACGAATGAACACCTCACCAGAATACAAAGAGTATGTGTTCTTGGAAGGAACAGCTAAATGCAAAAAGCTTTTTCAACAACATGTTTACCGTCTGAAGCAAGAGCATATCGAGAGGCGCAGAAAAATATACTTGAGCACTCTCCCTTTAGCACTTAGTTCTTTGGTACCAGACCTTGATGAGATTGATCAGTTGAGCTGGTCTGGGGTGCAGAAAGTGCTAGAGTCCAAGCAACATTTTACTCACTGGTTTGTGGTTCTGGAGGATTCACCATGGGAGGACACGTCTCATATTGATAACATGGAGGATGAGCGAATCCCCTCAGACTTACTCGAGACAGCCGAAGCAGAGGACATATTTAACGCCCATCTGGAACATCTTCGAAATGAGTGTAGGCGTGCAGAGATACGACAGGAGTTCAAGCACAAGTTGGCTTCCTCTCCCTTTGTCACACCTGGTAAACCTTGGGAAGAGGCCCGTAGCTTCATCATGAATGAAGAATTCTATCAGTGGCTTGAGGAGCCTGAGTACTTGGACCTGTACAACCGCCATCAAAAAGAGATTATTGACCGTGCTAAAGAAGACTTCCAGGAGCTTTTGCTTGAGTACTCTGAGCTGTTTTACGAACTTGAAGTAGATGCCAAGCCAAGCAAGGAGAAGATGGGGGCAATCCAAGAGGTTCTGGGTGAGGAACCAAGGTTTAAGACCCTACAAAAGCTTCCTGCTGAAAGAGATGCTCTTGTATTGAAGCATATCCACTTTGTCTATCACCCCACCAAGGAAACCTGCCCTAGTAGCCCTCACTGTGGAGACTACAAGATTGAGCAACTCTTAGCTTCACGTTTCCCCACATGTTACCCCTTCTTTGATGTGAAAGCTCATTTTGGGGACACCAAAGCTGACAGGATTAACCTTGTCATACTAGGGAAAGATGGGCTGGCCAGAGAATTTGCCAATGAGATTAGAGCTCTCTGCACAAATGATGACTGGTATGTGTTAGATGGGAAGATGTATGAGTTGACACTGCGGCCTATTGAAGGCAATGTGCGTCTACCAGTAAATTCTTTCCACACCCCCACTTTCACCCCCCATGGCTGTCTATGTCTGTATAATTCAAAAGAGTCACTGTCCTATGTGGTAGAAAGCCTTGAGCGACTTAGGGAATCTACTCTAGGGCGAAGGGATAGCCAGCTGGCACAACTGCCTACATTTCTTCTTTTAGTCACTAAACGAGGTGTAGGGTCCTATGTTGATATAGGTGGAGACACTGCCTTGAACCTAATAACACAGGGACAGCAGTTTGCAAGGCGACTACAGTGTAGCTTTTTAGACCCTGCCTCCCCTGGTGTGGGCTATGGCCATAATGTAAATGAGACACAAATTAACCAGGTGCTGCGGGGTCTTCTAGATGTAAGGAGGAGCTCATCTTTTAGTAGCAGCTCCCCACCTCTCCTCCCTGAGCCTCCAGGTCTCAGAGACTCTCCTCATCAGCCAGTCCAAGAGGCAGACCTACGCATCGTCATGTGCGTAATGTGTGGAGACCCCTATGACATCGAGCAGCTCCTGTCTCCATTTCTTATGCCTCAGCACTGCAGGCCTATGTCTAATAGCGGTACCTCTGTGTTGCTGGAGCAGACAGTGGGTGGACACAAGCTGGCTATAGAGCTCTCTCTGCTTTCATATCATGCCTCCTTTACTTTGCGGAAGAGCAGGTTAGTACACGGCTATATTGCTGTGTACTCAGTCACCCGAAAAGCCTCCCTGGAGACGCTGTGCGCGTTCTTGTGTGAGGTTCAAGACATCATCCCCATTCAGCTGTTGGCAGTAGGAGATAGCCAGGCTGAGCTCACTGACAGCGACTTCGCCTGTGAACAGCAGATTCAAGGGGAGGAGCTAGCTCATGAGATCGAAGGTCGTTTTAATAGTGTGGTTTGTGGATCTGGAGGAGTGGTGGGAGGCTTGCATAGGATAGAAATGTTTCATTCATTTCTGATGGAGGTGGTGGAGAAACGTAACATTGTAGAGGCAACGCACATGTATGATAATGTTGCTGAAGCATGCACCAATGAAAATGTATACTCCCCACGCTGCATATCTCCCAGCCCTGTTACCTTGTATGTGGACTCAGAGGATGATGTAGAGCCATCTCCACCTTACTATGATGGCACTCTCTCTTCTCATACTGGGGGTTTCAACCTGCCTGACTTGGATTCCAGCGATATCTCTGTCATCTCTGACATCAGAGACTTTGAAAACAAGCTCAACAACAAAATATCCCCTCAAGTGAGAGTTAAACCAGGTGTCACATTTGACTTTCGGAAAGTAAGCCGTAACCCATACATTGATACACTGGGTCATCGTCGCTCCCTGCCCTCTGCCGTTACCTGGGTCCCTGGTGGGGATGTTGGCTATGACCCCTCAGACTATGCCGAACCCATTGACGCAGTTTCAAAACCTCGCCTTAGCAACGAAGAAATCATCTACTCAGTTCCACACGACAGCACACAAGGCAAAATCATTACAATACGCAACTCCAACCGGATGCATTCAAATGGAAATGGCTCAGACAGTGAAGCAGACAACAGTTCTCTGGAACGAAGGAGGAAGTTCTCTGCAGTCGGGGTAAAGCCCCGTCTGTACCGGGATCGCTCAAAACGGCTCGGCAAGTTCAGCAGCTTCCGCACAAGCTTCATCGGCAGTGACGATGAAATGGGAGCTCTGTCAAAGTCCAAAGAAGATGACTTTGGTACCTTAAAAGGTGACAGTCTTGTTAATGAGGAGAGTGAAGACCCAAAGAAGAGGAACATTCTCAAGAGTCTCAGACGGACAGCCAAGGTGTGTATTGTTCCAAGAGTTTCTTTTTATAAACTCAGATTTTTGTTTGACTTTTATATTAACAAGTACTTTTTAAAGGTTCTCTTTACCAGTGTCCTATTGAAGTAAAAATCTGATTATTAGAGAATTTGATATTTTAAATAATACTACCAAAAAAAAAAAAAAAAATTAATGGAACATGTCTATTAGAATTTATTTGGTATAATTTCCACATGGAGGTTTGAAAATGAGCTGCCACCAAAAAAGCAAATTAGTATTCGTGAATTTTTTATTTGAAACTCATCAGACCTCTTGTCTTATTCTTCTTACAGAAAACAAGACCAAAGCATCGTCCAAGTATCCCTAAACCCATAGAGAGCATGTATTTTGGAGTCCCCCTGGTGAATGTGGTCTCCCCAGACAGGCCTATTCCACTTTTCATTGAGAAGTGTGTCCGCTTTATAGAAACAACAGGTGAGCTCTTTTAAAAAAAAAAAAAATTTTATTTTTTATCTAAAAACCCCACAATTCACAATTCTAAGCTTTGTGCACTGTAGCAAAAATGATTTCAAAATGAGCTGGGGGATGTTCTTCTGTGAAACCATTCACGTAGACCATAATCATTCCCCCCACTCAGATTAAAAAGAATAACTCAGACTGTTTGAAGTAGGGATTTGTGGAAAGGTTAAGAGCAATTACTACTTTACCTGTGTAGATGGGTCTTTGAACAATGTCGGTTTGGAGGAATGGAGTTTAATTCTGACAAGATTGATGAGCTAACAGCTAATCCGTGTGTGGCCAAGGCTAAAGTGGATTATTTTCATTCTAAAACAACTTTAGTCTTGAAAAAAATCTGTGGCAGTTCATGCAAATACCATTTCATAAATCCTGCAGTAAATTTTGTGTTAAATTATTTACATATAATTTTAATGTTTTGTGTTAGCTGTAGCACTTCTGATGCACTCTTTGGCAGGAACATCATAATATTTTTTGCTGGAACAACCATGTAATGTGAATCTAATTCAAATTATTTCTCGTCATATGGCGGCTGTGATACAAGATGGCTGACTGAACGTTTTTATTTTAACGCGTTGTTTCGTACTGGCTGCAGATACAGCTGATGTTCGGACTTGTTTTCAAGACCCGTCCTTGCATTAAAATGTTATCTCGTATTCTGTTGGGAACAATGGTGACTCATTCATAAAAGGCCTTCAAAGCAGCTACATGGACAGGAATCAGCAGTAACAACGGTAGCTGCTGTCCAAACTGCCACGAGCAAACTGAAAAACTGAATCGTTGCTTACGTTTAAGAGGGTGAAGCAGATGAAGGTCACAATATGTTTTTTTTTTCCTAGCCAAAACCTACACGATCCATTTTTCATATCTGAGATGAAAACGTGTTCAGATGACACCCACCCATTCATCCATTATCTTGATCCGCTTCTTCCTTTGCGAGTCACGAGTCACTGGTGGCCATATCCAGCAGTCACTGTGTGAGAGGGACACCCTGGACAGGTCTGAAGTCCATCACAGGGACACATAGAGACAAACAAGACAAACAAACCCACCACAGCTTATTTTCAAGTGAAATGTGACCAGAATTTTAAATATTGAGATAAATGAACAAAATTGTATTCTCTACAAGTAAAAGTTTAATTCTCAGGGGGCTTTGAATGCTGCTTTTTTTTTTTTTTTTTCCTAGCTTTTGTGCTGAGCAGACATGCTAATGACGTATATGTTGCAGACACAAAACACAAAGTCAAGTTAGAGTTTATAGAAGCATCATGTTACGGAATATGTTTGGGTTTAAACGTTCATAGCTGCGAGAGCTTGAAGACGCTTATTTGGAGGGTGGGAAGCGGCGTAAAGAGACAAACTCATATCAGGCAGTGGATTGTCTGAGGAGCTGCATGGAAAAGAGTTGGTTTAATAAAAAAATAATAAAGTTTTTAAATAGAATATTGAGCTTTTACCTCTATTGAACTGTCATGAAAACGTGCTTTTATTCTAAGCTTTGGTGCGATGCAGTAAAACACAATACAAGGGTAGATTATATTAAATGCTTTCTCAAAAACTGGCAGCATCTGTACTGTCATGTCTGTTTGCAAAAGGCCTAATGAAGTATTTGTGCTTTGCCTGTTTCCCACTGTGTCGCCCCACCCACCTCTTCCCCTCTTTTCTCTGCTCTGCTCTTTTTTTCCCTCCAGGCCTGAACACTGAGGGTTTGTACCGTGTAAGCGGCAACAAGTCTGAAATGGAAAGCATGCAGAAGCAGTTTGAACAGGGTGAGCTGCTCATCAGGGCAACCGTTTCATGTGTAATTATGTCACCGGCTAGTCAAAATATAAACGGTGTTATCAAAGGAAAGTGACAATCAGTTGATGACAGCTGCTCCGGATGCGGTTATTTTCTCATGTGAGCTCTTTAACTAAGTCATTCTTCCTGTGCAGACCACGGATTAGACCTGGTGGAGAAAGACTTCTCCATAAACACTGTGGCCGGAGCTCTCAAAAGCTTCTTCTCCGAGCTGCCTGAGCCCCTGGTGCCTTGTGCTCTGCAGGTGGACCTATTGGACGCTTTCAGTAAGCAAACACTGCTGGGCTGGGAGGGTCTGCTCTCCGACATGAAACGATTATTTCTTTTGAGGAGGGAGGGGAAGGTTTCAAGGCTTTGCTTTTGTTTTATGTGTTTTTGGTCTGAAAGGGAACTATTTTCCTGATGGTGCAGAGGCAAACGCTAGCTTTGAATTGATTGCGTTGGATTACGAGGCTTTAGCGGTGACAGAAGACTGTGTGTGTGTGTGTGTGTGTGTGTGTGTGTGCGCGCAGGAATCATGGACAGAGAACAGAGGCTTTACACCATGAAGGATGTCCTGAGGAAGTTCCCCAAGGAGAATTATGATGTCTTCAGATATGTCGTGAGCCACTTACACAAGTGAGTTTTTCATCGAAGTGTTGTTTAAATCAGTGGTTCCCAACTCTGGTCCTTGAGGAACACCATCCTTGATGTTTTAGTTGTTTGCTCCAACAGCCCTGACTCAGTGATTCAACGACTTCCTCAAGTTCTGCAGGAGCCTGTTAATCACCCGTTCATTTAAATCAGGTGCGTTGGAGAAGGAACCAGCTAAAGCACGCAGGATGGTGTTCCTCAAGGACCAGGGTTGGGAACCTCTAGTTTAAATGCTGGATTTGTTTTTGTGTGAGCCAACGTGGTTTTTGTGCATTTTCCCAGGGTGAGCCAGTTTAACAGGGTGAACTTGATGACCAGTGAAAACCTGTCCATCTGTTTCTGGCCCACCCTCATGAGGCCCGACTTCTCCACCATGGACGCCCTGACGGCCACGCGCACCTACCAGACAATCATCGAGACGTTCATCCACCAGTGCGCGTTCTTCTTCTACAACCAGCCCCTCCTGGACTCCCCCACGGGCCTCCCCGCCTCGCCCACCACCACCCTTGGCGGAGGCTCCGCGTACTCCTGCTACCGCTCTTCGCCCCCCCACACCGCGGCCCACTTCAGCCCTCTGCAGCAGTCTCCGCCCACCACACCACAGTCGCCTCTGCAGTCTCTGCTCCCTCCCCTCCACCAGCACCCCCACTCCCACCATTCTCCTGCTGAACAAGAGACACTGTGAGAGACAATGAAACCACGTGTGCCCATGATGATGCTGGACCTTATCACTAACACACACACACACACATAAAAGAAGAAGAAACACTTAACGCCGCTTTGTTTTGATCATGGACAACCTGGGTTATGAAGACGGGAGATGGAACGAGTGTAAGAAGATAAACTGCTGTTTGTGGGTGTAGTTGGGTGAAACGTGCCAGGCTCCGAGTGTCCGTCAACAACCACCTCTTATACTACACTACCATGAAATAGACACTTCCAAGTCAAGCTGAAAGAGATGGTTTGTGGCCACCATGTTTTTAATATGTTTAAAACTTTTGTGTTTGAAAGTATTGCCACTGGATTTATGGACCGGTCCTCTGCAGGTCCTTCGGGCAGCAGTTTTGCTCCGTCGTAGCAGAGGTTCCTCTGTGTCCAAGGAAGGAAGCGCGGTGGGATCACATCCAGGGATGCACTTTAATTATCACATTATTATAATTTTTGTATAAATACTGCTTTTCGTGTGTTTTTGTTTTTGTTTTCTCAACTGAAACAGTCATACCCATCGCCTCGACAAACTTTCAGGCAGAATCTGAATTTGTTTGTTTGAGTGGTGGCGCAGTGGTTAGACGGTGGGCCTGTGATTGGAAGATCGCCGGTTCAAGCCCCGGTCCCGACAACATCAAAAAATGTGGGTGGAAAAAGGTG
>JARVGV010000350.1:27501605-27513205 GCA_031762435.1 Hypsolebias longignatus | reverse complement strand
TACTGTATACTGTATATATAATATTAAAAAGTAGAAACAAACCACAACTTGCTTTAAAATGGTATCAACATCCACAAGCTGGAAATTAAACGCTGTCATTTGAAAATAATTATCACATAAATACATAGCTTGGGTTGTTTTGCACAGATCAAACCATTTCTGTGATTTCTCTGAGGACAGTGCTGTTGCTGTGATTAAAAGCATGACAGTTCAGTGGTTAACACTGTTGCCTCACAGCAAATAGGTACTGGGTTCAATTCCCGGTTGGACCTGGGGTTTTTCTGTGTGGGGTTTGCATGTTCTTCTCGTGCTTGTGTGGGTTTTCTCTGGGTACTTCGGTTTCCTCCCACAAACCAAAAACATGCATGTTAGGCTGCATTCAGGCCCAGGCATCCCTTGCAATAGAGATCTGTGATCTCAATGTCTGGTTAAATAAAGGTTATTATTAATAATAATAATAAAAATAAAATAATAATAATAATAATAATAATAATAATAACAATAACAATAATAATAATTAGATTAATAATTAATAAAATTTTAGGCTGCAAGCAGGTCTAAAAGGCGACCTGCCTACACACGCAGTGCAGAGTTTTCCTCCAGGTGTCGTCCAGAGCTCCTCTGGCTCCGTTTCGTGTATGATTTGTTCCCGGACCAGCAGAGTTTCTGCTTCATTTCAAACCAGCAGATCCAACATTACTAACCACCTGTGCCAACCAGTGTGATGGCAGGACAACAAAATACAGCCACCATGCAAGAGATATGGAATCAAAGACTGCAGCAGGAACACATTTGGGTTTTTTAAATGACAGCAAATATTAAATTATAGACCAAATTACTGCTACTACAGGTTACTGGATCAGAGAATGACCAAAGCTTAATGTATACAGGCCAAGGCCACCATTGGCCTCCCTCTGGCTCCACCATTGTACATGGTGGTGAATCAAATTGCTCCCTCCGCTGTTGCCAGGATCTTTAACTCTGTGCTGCCTCAGAAAAGCAAAAGCCTACCTCTCTTTTCATACACCGTGTAACCTCGAAGCCCCTTGAATCCACCAAGAACAGCCTTTATTTGATGGAAGTGTTTAAAAGTCTGGCCTCACTTAGAGCTCAGGGTTTATTAAAACAATAAAATGATATTTTAAAGGTTAGCTGGTCTTTATTGAACGGACGCTCACTCAGCAGCACAAGACCAACCTTTTGACGACATTTATTTTTAAGAGGGGCAGAGAGTCAAGACACTGAGTTATAACATTTCTGCTGTATTTGGAGTCAATGACATGCCATGAAACGGTGTTTATACCAACATGCCACAAACTGAACCAGCTGCTTGTACTGTTAAAACGTTCTGCTCAAGCATCTTCATGAAAACAAGGCATTACTTTGCACAAGTCAGTGCATTATTTTGAGCCATTATTTTGAAGGGTTAAACTAGGCTAGTAATGTTTTCCCTGTTTCAGTGCACTGTTCATTGATTTTTCATCCATATTTTACACAACGTAAGACTTATTTTTGCTAACTTTGTGTTCGTATTTTAACTTGCCTTAAAGCAAACACTGATTTATGTGTAGTGCTTTTCAGCATTACACGTAAAGTTCTGCCAGGTTATTAAAAAAAAACACTGTGAATGTTTCTGAATCGTTCACACAACTGACAAAGTTTTCTTTCGTCCATTTTTTGGCACGTAACGCATTCCTCAGTCTTTGTTCTGTTTCAACAATTCATACATCAAAATGTTCAGCTCATTCAGGACATTCCTGCTGGGACTGTTGGTATTTGTCCAATTTTTAGTTTCTGAAGTTTTTAGCTTTGTCTTCCATGTTTTCCTGACAGAAAATGAAGACTGATGGAGCTCTCCTCTCATCCTTCAAAACTATGTGCTGTTTACAACATTTTACTGCTCCTGTCAGCTTTTCTTCAGGTTCAGCCTTTTTCAGCTAAGTTCTGATCATTTCAGCTTTTTCAGCTACTTTTTGTGTATTTTTCTGCTGATTTTAGCGTTTCTTCTGCTGTTTTTGCTAGATTCTGCATTTTGTGATTATTCTAAAGAAATTTAACTTTTTGTTTTTTCAGACCTTTTCTGCAAAGTTCAGCTTATTATTATTATATTATTATGTTTTTCCATGTTAAGCTTGTTGTATTGTATTATTTTCAGCTTTTCGCTGCCTGTTTCAGCTTATTCTGCTCATTTATGCTCTATTCAGTTTTTTTACACGTTTCCGGTGATTTTTTCCTGCTTTCAGCAAACACCAGCTGTTCAAATTCAACTTGCATTAACATTTAGCAATAAAACCTTTCGGCTTCTTCAGACGCTTTAGCAAAAATCATTCAGCAATAAGCATTCCCACTGCATTTTCACAGAAAACGCAATTTCTCTGTTTTGTTAGTTTGAGCTGTTTTTTTTAAATTATTTTTTATTTATTTATTATTCTTCTATTACATAAGCTGTACATTAGTAACATAATTAACAGCAGTGTGTGGAACTTTATCAAGATTAGCTCTGAATCATCTACCGAAATTTAAATATGAGTATGAAAATTAAAGTCTCGTCACTACAGAGTCAATATTTAGGTCAAAATGTGAAGGCTGGACACGTTTTAAATAAAACTCAGAAAGTTACCAACTTTGATCAATCGATCAAAGTCAACCCATTTCATGATGGCACTCGGTCAGTTTTAAAAACGTTGACCTAAAATTTCATGTGGTAGTAGCTGAGACTGATCTGTAACACACATTCTGAGCCCTGAAGATTCCACTTGCCTCGCTGTTTTTAAAAAATTGCTGTAAATTATTTTTAGTTAAAACTTCTATGACATAATCAGAACTTTTGAAGCCAAACCAATTCTAAGTGGACGCCACAGCCACCTGGCCTTAGAAAACACAAGAATCGCTATAACTTCATCAATATTAGTTTTTGTCTTCATTCATTCAACCTTTATTTAAACAGATAAATCACAGATTACATATGCATTTGAGGTCAAATGTCACCGCTTAGACCTCAAATATGAAATCTGTTTTTAATTGTGCTTGCTGGAAGAGTTTTTTTTGACGTCTCAGATCGTGTCCTGATATGTGAAAGATCTTTTTTTGTAATACCACTATCTACCCTCATGGTTCTTTCCCTTTATCATATCTAAGATTATCATTCTGATAAGGAATGAGATGGCCGCGCTGACTATAGCTAGAGCTTCACACACTTAGTCCATCTTTCAGATGACGGTGCGTACATATTCCCGTTGTACCTCGGTGTAATGTCAATAAAGATTCTCTGACTCTGACTCTCTGACATTGAGCCTCAAAGACTCATTTACAAGTGAGACCTGTTTGGACAGACAATAAAAAGTGGTGAAAGGACAACATAGGTATTGGAGGCAAAAAAGTTTCCTAACATGCTCTTTATCTTTGGCTGAAGATTAAAGGCATGAAAATGAAGTAAAAAACAAAAACTTGCACACAAGCACATAATGATGCCGACGCAAGGACAGTGAGCAGTCAGAGACAACACACAGTCACTGCACATAGTTCCCTCTAGAGAGATCTGTACACTCTTGGGGGGTGCCAAGGACGATGACAGATAGAATCCAAAGAGTCCTGAAATCATGACAGAATGTGTATTTAGTCAAGCCCCTCTGATTAGTCCATATACTTCCTCAGTGGGAGGGGGGAGAGCATCAAGGTTTACAGAGCTTCCAGGCAAATTAAGATAAGATGACCTGTCAAGGCCAGTCAGGGAGCAAAATTCAGATAAACATGATTGTTTTGGGGACAGGCAGAACTTTATTGATTATGTCTACCTTGAGTCTGTGTCGGCCCTCTCGGTTCCAAAACGTCCAAATTAAATGGCCACACCAATGTTAATGTTAATGTGCCTGAGAGTAATTCCCCGAGATCTGATCCATCCTGCCAAAAGCATTTGAGTCTGGGTGCTTGAGGCACGAACCAAGCCATCATAAGGCAGGCAGCCAGACCAGAGCCAAATTTGCTGCAGACAACTTCCTCATTTGCTGATAGATCAAGAACCAGCTGAATCCAAAACAGGAAACCAGTTATCATAAATCCAATTAAATTTGTGTCCTTAACATCCATGATGGACAGCAGAGATAGACACGTCATCAAGTCTTCCAAGTCGATGAGATATCCAGCTGTGTGCATGCCAACAGGTCAAATCAGCTCACCTAAAACCTGTCTTTTCTTCAAAGAAATGTTATTGTTGCGTTGGGGGACCAACTGACCAAATCCATAGCAGAATTATGATTTGGAAGATTTGTAGGAGAGCACCTCTAAAGCAGTTTCACAGACAGGACAGAGCAAAGCAAAGTGGAGAGGGAGAGGAGTGGAAATGTGTCCGCCCTTGACAAGAGCAAGTGTTGAATATTAAGCTAAAAGTGGACGTGGTAGTAGCTGAGAGTCTTCCCAGCTCGTCATCTGTGATCCTTCAAAGAATGTCAGACCTTTAATTTAAGCTGCAAATTAATTCAACCTTGTGCTGCTAATTTAACCATTTAGAAACCCAACACAAACTGCAAACGGTCCAGCATTGGTGTGTTGCGTTCAATGACTTCATCTTTCATAAGGTAATCCTGTAGAACTTGTCAGCATGGGGACAGCTGATTATCCTGATAGCAGGATTGATAAGGCACAGAGGTTTTGTATTTGCTGCTCGTAGCCATCCACTGGCACCCAGGAGGCTTCATGGGCCTCGTTCAGATGCAGCTCCAGAGACCAAAAAAAAAAAAAAAAAACAGCCCTCATTGGAAAGGTGTTGGAGGTGCTGATGGCACCGCTGGAGCCGGAGCCGAGGCTGTCAGAGACACAGGCTCTATTTTACACACCCTGCCAGGGAGCTGCGCATGAATATGTATGTGAGCGAGGAAGAAGTCATAACCTATGCAAGGTTTCATCATGCATAATGCAGCCGATCTACGCCTCTCCAGGATGGGACTGTGCAGAAGCAGACACACACTCTCACACTCGCATAATGTTCACGACTGTGTTGTGTTGAAGAGGGGGGGGGGGAACAAACTGCAAAACCCCAAATGTTTTGCACATTCTCACACTTCTGCATGTCCCTGTGCACAACCTGCTGCCTTTACCATCGTCATCTTTTACAGCCAGGATTAGAGATCCTGGCTGTAAAATACAAAAGAAAATGCAAAATCTATAGGAGATGGTGCAGTTCGAAAGAGTCTACTCCGGTAGTTTTATAGATGTACTGATGTGAAATTCTAGAACGCAGCAAGCGTTGGATGTAAACAAACCGCTCAGATGATTTCAATGAAAACCATGTGGAAGATAGAGTCACGGGACCGACTTACATTACGCTGCGAAGGTAAACATGGATGAATTAAACTAAAATCAGAGATGTTGAGGTGGAAATATTAACATTGAACTAATTTTAAAATACCGGAGACAGCAGCAAATTAAAGTGGAAAAAAATTGAAAAGTGACAATTCGTAGCACACTCGTCTGTTTTATTTGTCATAAAACGAGATCTATTCAAGCCTGTTTTAATTTAGATTGTTTTAGAACCCAATCTGCAAAATACACTCAACAATTCAAACGTAAGTCCCAACGCGTCCACGTCTTCTGTGGACATCACCGCTAACCTGTTTTTAGCCACTTCTGCTGTTTTTGCAGGTACACAAACACTCATGGAGGTTGGCAGCCATTCACAAATTTTGCTGACAAATTTTTAATTCAGGAACAAATGAACCAACTCTGTGGGAAATTAAAAAAATTCTTGGGATTTTCTTGCATAATTTCTGTTTTATTTTTTTTTTTCTTTCATTTGTCTTTGTAATGCTGCAATGATAAATCCATTTCAGCATTTTATCTTTAATTTTGTAACGTTTACACAGCAAAAGTCCAAAAAGTAGGACTCAAAGCAGCAGCTTGGCGGTGTTACTATCAAGGCTGGTGGTGGTTTAGGGACCTGAAGGCAGGATGGACTCGAAAGTTTCAAAAACAAACCATTTAACAAAAAAACAAGTAAAACAAAGCGCTGATGCAGCATCTCAGAGCTGATGAATAACTCAAGAAGACTCGAGGAAAACCACAAGCACCGAGGTGGACAGATACTGGACAGAGGAAAGACCACCAACAATCACAAACACCTGTGTGGAAACAAACAGGAACAGGTGAGAGTGGGCGGGGCATGAGTGGGGAACAGACTGAGATGAGAAGTAAAATATCAAATACAGTACAAAGGAAAACATCCATCCATGCATCCATCTATGCATCCATCCATTCATCCAAGCATCCATCCATGCATCCATACAAGCATCCATCCATGCATCCAAACATCCATTCAAGCATCCATCCATGCATCCAACCATCCGTTCATCCATACATCCATACAAGCATCCATCCATGCATCCATCCATCCGTCCATCCATGCATCCATACATCCATTCAAGCATCCATCCATGCATCCATCCATCTGTCCATCCATGCATCCATACATCCATCCAAGCATCCATCCATGCATCCATCCATCTGTCCATCCATGCATCCATACATCCATTCAAGCATCCATACATCCATCCATGCATCCATCCATCTGTCCATCCATACATCCATTCATGCATCCATCCATCCATCCATCCATTATCTTTACCCGCTTTTTCCTTTTCGGGTCGCAAGTGTCACTGGTGCCCATATCCAGCAGTCACTGTGTGAGAGTGCGGGGGACAGTCCATCACAGGGACACAGAGACAAACGAGACAGCCATTCACTCTCTCACTCACACCTAGAGACAATTTAGAGTCACCAATCAGTCTAACATGTATGTTTTTGGTCTGTGGGAGGAAACTGGAGTATCCAGAGAAAACCCACACATGCACAGAGAGAACATGCAAATTCCACCGGTTCCTGGCCGAGATTTGATCCAGCGATCTTTTTGCAGAGAGTCATCTTCCTTACTAACTGTGGTGACGGCCATCTTGAATCAGGTTATCTCCAAATGTCAGTTAGTTGTACTACATGCTGTGTGATGGCTTTCTGAACATTTTATTAAAGTCCATTAACTGATTCATGAGATATTTTGCTTACAGACCGATACACAGACATGGGCAATAACATCATTGCTGTGCCTTTGCCTTCGGTGAAAGACAATATCAAAATCCATTTTGTAGCTGTTGTTTGTAGGTCCTAGACTTCTCTCTGACCAGTATGGGTCAGTGTCTGCAAAGTGGCTTTGGAAGGAGGCATCTCCTGTCCTGGCAACTTTGTGTGACCTTGTGTGTGGTTTAATAATACTGTAAAATTGATTCAGCTGCTGTAATAAAAGCACACGCATTATCAGCGTTCTAATTCTAATTAATACAAGCAGCAGCGCCAGAGCCATTATTTATGATGCAGGCCCCGCGGTGAGCATGCACAATAATAATCTGCTTCTTATTTTTATTGATGTGTTGATGAATGGTTCTCTTTCACACCAAACACCAATGGGAAGTCTCAGTGTCCGATCAAACACAGATCCACCGCCCCACTTCCCTCCTGCTTCACCTTTCCTCCACCCACCCCCAGTTAGCCCTTTGTTTGCTTCACCTTACGTTCTGGGTTCTAAACCTCATTACAAAGAGCCGGGTCAGGTGATCCACACCACTTACCTCTGATTTTATTAAAACGTTCAGGAAATACTCGGTGGGTGTACCTCTACAACTTTATAACTTTTGAAGTCAATTCCATTAAATACGGCTCCAACTGGGGGGTGTCTAGTTATTTTGATACAATGACTTTAAAAACCCATGTGTTTTGTTAAGAACACAGCAGTCTGCTGTAAATTGAAGAGGAAATGATGTCACCAAGAACAAAAGTGGTATCAGCCTCAAATATTGGGGGTTGTTCTTAAGAGTACAGTTATATTTGAGGCTGTATCTGGCCCAATACCAGTGTGGGTATCAGGACACCACTAGTCTCCATAGTTAATCAGCTTCAGAAACACTAAAATGGCTCTGTCAGCCAATTTAAAAGGGTGAAGCTAAAATGTGGTGTAGTGTCTGAGACTTTTACCCAACATATATTCCAAGTGCCACATGTTACATGAGCTTAAAACTTTATATTTAACTGTAGTATTCAATCCTGTTTGTTTGTTTGTTAGCAAAATATTGTGTGAACCATTGGACAGACGTCAATGAAACTTTTGGAAATGAATAATTTACCTCTAAAACTTGTTAACGCTTGGAGTCAATTCAATTCAAGGTGTTTGCTACAGGGGCTCAGTTAGAGCTGTCACCTCTCAGTGAGAAGGTCGCCAGTTCAAATCCTGGCCCGGGACCTTCCTGAATAGAGTTTGCATGTTCATGAGATATGCAAACTGCATGTGTGGGTTTTCTCCAGGTACTCTGGTTTCCTCCCACAGACCAAAAACATGCATGTTGGTAACTCAACTGTCTCCAGGTGTGAGTGAGAGAGTGAATGGTTGTTTGTCTCTATGTGTCCCTGTGATGGACTGGAGACCTGTCCAGGTGTCCCCCGCCTCTCACACAGTGATAGCTGAACATGGGCACCAGTGACCCGCACGACCTGAAAAGGAAGAAGTGGGTAAAAGATAATGGATGGGTGGATGTTCGCTACAGCTTATACGCATTAGCCAACACAAAAATAGCTTAAATTCTGCTAATTTTACTGCCACGGAGCTCTAATTTGACTTGGTACGTCACAACATATACTCAGATTGTAAGATTACGCATATTTTCAAGGTTTGAAGAAACTTTTTTTTTTTTTTTTTAATAAAGTGAACCCATGTCTAAAAGTCATGCATGAAAGCTGGCAGAAGATATTCCTTCAAGGAATGTTTAGGTGTTTAATTATTCTGTCAGTAACAACTTGCTTTGGTATGTCTTTAGTCTGGTTTAAACTGGATCAATAAAAAAGCATTAAGAAGAACATTTAAAGCCACTTTTTAAAAACACCAGTGCTATCTATCTATCTTTCTATCTATCTATTGTTCCAGAGAAAGCTTTTATGTGAAGTTAAAACTTCTTTTCCTCAACAGTTCCTGCAGAATGTAAGCTGCTGGTTTGCAACAAGAGAAGGGCTCTGAAATATTTTAAATTCAGTGAATATCTGGTTTACTGTACACAAAAGACATTCTGCTTCACGCACTGTAAAACAAAAAACAGACAGCGACTTCAACATCCAGTTTTTATAATTGGGTGTCTATGTGGCTCATGCCATTTCCCCTGTTTGATAATTGTGGTCCATCCTTCCTAATTTTACAGAGAATCTGAAAACATAAATGCTTATTTGTGCCTCTCTTTCCCATTAATTCTCCTTACAAATCCTTGATTATTTTCCAATCCTTTCCTCTGATATCTCTGGCTCTGTTTGTCTGTTTCACTCACTCCTCCACCGAGCAGTCTGTCTTCCTTCTCAATCGCCTGTTTTGTTTCCCATTTTAATGAACAGTTGGATTCTTTTATTTCTCTACAAGTGCTGGATTTGCCTTATCACCCCCCCCGTCCCTTTGAGGGTTGCCAATTGGTTTTATCCACGGATGTATCATTTCTTAGGCTTCCTCTTTTTTCCTCCACAAAGAGAAAGAACCACTCCGTCAACAAGCCTCTCCGGAGCCAGAGATTAAAAACCTCAACATCACCTACCTTCCAGCGCTACTCCCAACTGGTTTGTGTAAAACTCAATTAAACTCGTCCCCGCTGAATTTCACATTACAGTACATTAAAGGGGAATTCTTCAAGCGTGATGACAAAGCTCAAACCTAGCTTCAGAGCTGCTATTTAGGAGCTTTTCTAAACATTTGAGTCTTGGGGGTTTGAGCTTCATGTTGGCGCAAAGTACAAAGACAAAGAAAAAGGTTGTTGTTTTTTACTTGTGAAAAAAAAAACTTTATGATTTATTTATTTACAAACACCCTGAAAGTCACAGCGTCTGCTTGATGCACTGCATATAAATGAGCTCTCCGTCTATCAATTAACTCCCAGCCAAAGGTAAAGCACGTCCGTTTGATGATTAAAGAAGCCACGGCGCAGTGATCGTTGTCGTTCGGGTGACAATAGTCATCTTTGTAAAATACAGATGTTAATCTTGTTCAGGGGACTTTTTGATCTCAATTTCAGAGGGTTTTTGTGAGTCGATTGCAAATTATTCCACCGCCTTCGAGCAATCTATTTGGGTGAAAAGAGAGTGTTCAGTGAAGCGTCAAACAAAGAAACATCAGATGGGTGTGCGAGTTAACTTCATGCACGTGTGACGATGCGCTTTCTGCAGCATGATGGCAAAGCCGAGATTTAAATGAGGGTTATGAGAAGTCTCTTTGTCAGGACTCTGTTTCCTTTTGTTTACTCGTCCTTTCTTACCAAGGGCACCACCAAGGGATGGCTATACAGTATATATATGCTGCTCCCCCGCAGCCAGGCAGTCTTTTAAAGTGTGTCTGTTAGCAAAATATATCACGGCCCAAAATACATGTTTAAATAAAGCTCTCAGAAAGCATTCAGTGAATGTACACCTACTACTTGTGACCCTGTGTACACAATTTGATTACACCACATGAGATACAAATGACAATAAAGAACCTTGACCTTGACCTACTAGTATCAGTATTTTGACTGATACCAGCCTCAAGTACTCATCAAAATACCATAATACTTTGTGGTGTTTTTAATCAAATGTTTTAGGCATGTTATCTACCTGGACGATTGACCTTACAACCTGTTTTATAAACACTGGTGTTTTTAAGACAGCAAACTGTTTGCTGTGTTCTCAGTGAAATAAAAGGGTTTCTAAAGTCATTCTATAATGTGTAAGTACCAACTCATTAACTACTTTGAATTGGCAAGTACACATTCTAAAGTACTTGTACTTGATCTGAAAAGCTTACTATTGAGACACCCCTACAACTGACAGACATTCTGTCAAAGAATGCTAGTTTCAAATCAACTTTAAAATTAAAAATAAATAAAGTATGCCTATTTCAGACAATGATTCTCTAACTCTCATTTAGATGTATGGATTTTAGTTTTGGTGTGCCATCCAGGATTATCAGTGCCACCCTTCTGCCCCCAAACAAAAACTTCCTGGAAGCGCCCCTGGTCCTTACAGCTGGTCAGGGACAGTACATGCGGAAGGTTTCCTGCAGGGCACAACAGGAAGTAGGAGGAGAAGCACGGCTTTTACTTCAGCCAGGTCATCTTTACAAGTGAAAAAGATGAAGATCCACTCCTCTTTCACTCTTTCTGCTCCTCTCCCCTAGCACTGACATCACCCCTGGGAGTTAAAGTGTCTCTTTGAACCCCTTCATGGCTCCTCAGCATTGTAGCATGAACCCACATCCGTCCCCACTTAGTCTGCCACCCAAAGGTGTTCTCATGCTGAGATTAGTGGATGAGGTGCAGTCTGTGTTTAGGGGCAAACATGCCCATCCTTTGACACAAGTGCAGATCAACTCCGACTGGGCGACAGGCCAAGATCACTCCCTGTTGTCTCCCCCACTTCCTCCCCCAGTTCTGCCCAACACATGACATGTGTCAGTGCCACAGATCTGCACCGGACAGTACGAGCAGTTCAAGGTCAGGGCAAGTCCATGCAGGGACAAAATAAAGACAAAGGAATATTACATAACTCCTTTTTTTTTTTTT
>JARVGV010000350.1:27342636-27352710 GCA_031762435.1 Hypsolebias longignatus | reverse complement strand
TACACGTCTGGATGCAGCGCAACCATGGGGGCAGCAATGAAAGGAAGCAGACAGACCATTTGGAATTATGTAATACGTATTCATGGACAAAATATAATAAAAATAAAAAATTTAAATTTAAATTTTAAATAATTTTAGGCCAGCAGTTGCAGGCCTTCACAGCACACCACTGGCTGGCTTCCATTAATAGATAACTTTTACCAGTTGTCTCTACATGTAAATGCTTTTGTACAGTGTCCTGAGATTATTTCTGTTGTGACAACTCTATATAAATAAACTCAATTGAATTGAACTGAATTGACCTAGAGGCTGAATCATCACTGATGGTTCAGCTCGTAAACACCCTGCCACCATGAACCTCAAATACTTTCAAAAGGCGGCTATTTTGGATATACTTCCCACAGTACAATCATACTCCACCTACCACAAGAGAATATAAATCATGTTTGATGTCTACTAGCTATCAAGTCTCAATGCTTAAACCACGTAAAAGTGTTGACAGAGTCACATGAAGAGGAAAGTGAGGGGAAATCCTCTCAAACTAGCAGAATTCCCTGTGAGTGACAACAAAACTGAGCTGTTCAGGTTCTGAACTGACAAGATTGCGCAGATATCTTCACACAAAATGGTCATTGCAACCAAAGAAGAAGATATTCCTAGAAACTACATGATCACCTTGGGTAGGATCACATCAACAAGCAGACACATGTATCTTTGGATGTCAGAAATGCAGTGGAGGAGGGGAGCAAGGTCCTGATGGTGCAGGCCATGGACACAGATCTTCTTGTTATAGCAATCAGTGTTTTGGCTCTTCTTCAAGAGAGTCTACTTCAGTTGTGGAAGGCCTCTGGCAAAAGCATGATTCTGAGAGGGTGTCTCAGAATGCTCCACTCCATAGTACTGGAGGAAAGCGAAGGGAAACTCTTATTTCATGTCTTCAATGGTTGCAACATTGTGTCAGGTTTTCACAGCAAAAGGAAGAAGTCTGCATGGTAAACATGTGATGTGTGTTGAACCTTCTGATGTCTTTCCCAAGCTCAGCCAGTGCCCACCAACTGTAGGTATGGATAATCTGAAGATCCTGGAAGGTCCAGTACATTACAGGTCCAGTACAGTTGTGCATGTTGATGATGATATAATGGGCATGTTTGCTGAGAAGCAGAGGCCTTATTAAGCAATGCCTCCAACTAATGCAGCACTACTTCACCATGCAAAGTGTACTATGAAGCTGGGTTCATATATTTCTATCTTATCGTATCTTATATGGAACCAGTCAACACTGTGCCAACCTAAACATCAACATAAAGTCCTCTTGGCCTGAGATGAACAAAAAGTGGAGACACATGGAAGGTCTTCTAGACAACACTTCCTCCTTTTTAAAAATAATTGCCAATGGTTGACCAAATGTGGATGCAAGTTGGAACGCTGTGGAAGGTGCAAATGCTACAGATTATGTTTTACCTGCACTGGACTAATCAGCAGCAAATGTGAGGGTTAGGTCCAGTTCAAATTCTTCTGGGTGAGTGCTAACATGTTATGGATTGATTGAACCAAAGGACAAGTGAGACCAGCTCACTGCTGGTATTAGTAATGAATCAAGATAGAAAAATGCATTAGTAAGCACTGTTGTGTTCGGAACAACCACACAAGTTAATAAAGAGTGGAGAAGAGAGATCTTCACTGCAACTTGTTTACTGAGGAGTAGCAAATGCATCGATAACAAAATGCCACACACACACACAAAATGACTTGACATGACATTCATTACCATTGGGATGTCTAATTTGGTTTCCAAGCTCAAAGAATGGATTTTTTTTTATTTAAACTTTTATTTAAAGAAATCCACTGAGATTATTAATCTCTTCTACTGGGATATCCTGGGATGGATTGAGCGGATCAAGAAGGCTCCTCTTAAGCCCTCAAGGTATGTGGGGTTTTAAATTAAGATGCACTCTAAACTATTTTATTAGGTGTATCATTGTGGGGTTCTGGTGTCAGCTCTACACTGAATGGGCTTGTCCTGAAGGCAGTCAAGGAATTTCTTCATTTGGCTCCTTCAACGTTCAATGGACACTCTACTCTTGAAGTAGAGATGAAGGATGTGCATTGCCAGGTTTGATAAGCATATTCCCTTAGTCTAAGCATGGCATATCCACTGGCTGTCCACTGATGATCACTGGACAAGGGCAATCACGTTACATTCAGGAACATGGATATCAGTGTGGCAAATTGAAAACTAATATACCTGATAAGCATATCTGGGTTCCAGAAAATAATAAAATAAAATAAATAAAATTACTACCCCCCAAAATTCTGTTTTGTGGTGAAGTTTCATGATTCATAATGCATTTTTTTCTGAAGTTGAAAGATTAAAAACACAGACTGTGAGAAGATGATGGAGAGGACTAAAACAAAACCACCTTTGTTTAGTCTGATTCTGGTAGCTGTCAGACAGACACTGCTATTTATAGTGAACTGTGTCTGTACACTATAATTTAGTTTTCACTTATTTTATATCTTGTAATTTACTTAGTGCTATTAAGATAAACCAATTAGATGTTATGATTACAGTTTTCACTGTTTCACTATTCACTGTCAGTGAAAAGCTGCAATACTGCTATTAGAGGAACAAAGGAACAGCTTCATGAGAGCAACACAGATTCACTGCTTTGTTGTTTAAATCAAAATGAGCAGAAATCTCATCAGTGTGAAAATTCTATTAATTTTTGCATGATGTGTGTTGTATATTGTGTGTGTTGCATCATTCTTGTAAATGCTTTGTTTTAATGCTTTACTACAATTTTTACCCCGTAAATCAAAAGAAAACAAGAAAAACGAAGTGGCACCTGAAAAAAGACTGATTTGTTCATTTCTTATTTTTTCAGGAGATTTGGAAAAAAAAAAAAAAAAAAAAAAAATGCGTTGTTCCAGATTTAGCTGCTGTCTAATTGTCATATATGGCCTTATGAGAGCTAAGTGCAAAAATGTGTAAAATATAACCCAATTAGCGGAGCTTTTAAAGGGCGGAGCTTACACGAAATAGAACTGTTTCCTTACACAATCCTTATGGTTTCTTTATTTTTCAGGGGTGCTGAGTTTAAATTTAAAGAGGCTCAAATCACCACTGAACCAGTTCATATTTACAATTTACATTTAAATACTTGATTTATAAGTGTGTTCTGTCAAAGGAAAATGTTATTCAGTGGCAATAAACTGCCGAGGGATGGTAGAAAGTCTGTCAAAATGAAATATAAAAATATAAATTAAAATTATTTAATAAATACATAAATGTTCTCTACTGTGTAATCAGTATAGTTAAATGATGGTAGTCAGGCTGACAAACAATAAAGTTAATTGGTGGAGTCTGAGTGTAAGCACATTGATTCTTCAAAGGAAATTTTAATATAGTAATGAGGACAGCTTGGCGGGCCAACTATGGCTTGCGGGCCCCACTTTGGGCACCCCTGAGTTAGAGGCAAGTTTATTTAGTAGGAAACAGGTTCTAGAGCTTTACATAGAGACATTGAACATGTGGTGGGAATATTTACTTATTTAGCTTTTAAAGATGAGATGTTGGGCTTTCTGTGGAATCTGCTTTATTGCCACCTGTAATAAGCAAAGCAGATTCAATTTGTAATAAAAGTCTTTATTTCACACATATTCTGTTAAAATCAATAGAAAACTGCTTTTTGTGTTGCACAGTTTACTTAAACTTGATTGAAAGTCAACACATGCACAGCACGTTATAAGTCCTACATCTTTATTGTTTTGTTTTGCTTTCAGGGACCAAACTGCATCCCTGCAGATATTGTGCTTAAAGTTCGACAGAAGAGTCATCCTCTGTTTGTGAGACAGCACAATGACCTGATCTACAAGACCAGTATCTCTCTGGAGATGGTGAGTCATGTCAGGGCTTGTTGTAGATTTTTTAAGGCTGACCAAACGCTGACCACTTGATTCCCTTCCCAACAGGCACTAACTGGCTTCTCTGTGGATGTGCAGACACTAGACGGCAGGCTGCTCAGCGTTCCTGTCAACGACGTTGTGCAGTAAGTGTTTTGTTATGTTAAGACATAAGATAAAATAGTTTATATTAGACATGATGCCTACAGCTAAAAAATCTGTACTGGAACATGTGATGATGAGAATTTTAGGGATGCCACTTCCCAGTGCTCCTTTAAAAGGATTTAATGGTCCATGTTTTATGTGTGTCTTGGTTTGGAGTTGTGTTGTAAGGGCAGCAGCTTGAGCAGAGAAGTCCAGCCACATTCCCAGGCCAGCTGAAAGACTGTCTCTCCTGTATATTATGGGTCTTCCCTGGGGTCTCCTTCCAGTTGGACTTACCTGGAAAAACTCCCTAGGGAGGTGTCCAGCGAGCATCCGTACCACACGCCTGAACCACCTCAACTTCCTCCTCTGTTCTGAGTCTCTCCAGGATAACTGAACTTCACCCTGTCTCTAAGGGCGAGTCCAGCTGCCCTGCAGAGAAAACATTTTGACCACCTTTGTCCACGACCTCATTCTCTCTTTTATTTATCAGTTTGAAGACACTTCATAAAGCATTACCGTAATAATCATTTATACAATTATTATAAAACACTGTTTATACATTGTAGCAGTTTCACTATTTTGAGAGATCAAGTGTTGTACTTTTATTAGTTTCTGTACGATTTAGAGTTCAACATCTGTCAGAAAGTTGGCAGAACGGTGGTTCAGTTGGTAGAGCTGACACCTCTCAGCAAGCAGGTTGCTGGATCAAATCCCAGCCAGGGGCCTTTCTCAGTGGAATTTGCATGTTCTCTCTGTACATATGTGGGTTTACTCCGGGTTCTCCAGTTTCCTTCCACCGATGAAAAACATGCATGTTAGACCGACTGATAACTCTAAATTGTCCCTAGATGTGAGTGAGAGAGTGAATGGTTGTTTGTCTCGTTTGTCTCTGTGTTGGACTTGTAACCTGTCCAGGGTGTCCCCCACCTCTCACACAGTGACTGCTGGACATG
The DNA here is from genome assembly GCA_031762435.1 of Hypsolebias longignatus. Taxonomy (NCBI): domain Eukaryota; kingdom Metazoa; phylum Chordata; class Actinopteri; order Cyprinodontiformes; family Rivulidae; genus Hypsolebias; species Hypsolebias longignatus. The sequence goes on along the minus strand of JARVGV010000350.1, from coordinate 27,347,707 downwards.
GACAGCTGTGAGTCTGCGACCCAGACTGGAAGAAGCAGGTAAAAATAATAAATGAATGGATGAATGTCAGGAAGTTGTTTGCATGAAACCGCTCTGAGCATGTGTAGGTGCAAATACAAATTCTGTTTTGGCAATTAAATCTCTTTAGTTAAAGAAGCAACTAGTAAAAATTTACATGATCCAGTCTTGCCAAATAGTGAGCCTCCTTCAGTATATGAACAATGTTTTGTAATTTTTATAAACGCTTGTAAAGTGTCTACAAACTCATGACTAGAATAGAATAGAAAAAAAACCAAAAACTTTATTGTCTGTCCCAGCTGGTGACAAATTCTTCTTTGACAAGTGCTCCCTCAGCTGGCGTTCCCACACAATTACACATTCAAAGCTGTTTCACTAACAGTTAAAACAAAACAGCATTTCTCATTTTATAGAGTTTTAAGTGTATTTTCCAAATGGTATGAATGATTTCTTACAAATGTTTTTCCTGGCCAGTGGAACTTTATACCTTCTGCCTGATGGCAGCAGCTGGAATGAGTGATGAGGGTGAAATGAACCCCCTGTGATCAGGAAGGCTAGGGGTTCATTTCACCCTCATCACAGGGCTCTTCAACAGGTCAAAAAGAGGTGTTTGTGCTAATCCGGTCATTTTTCTGGCCTGGTTAATATTGTGAGACAGTTTGGTTTACAAATGACCATGAGGAAACTACAGCAGGATAAAATAACATATTGTTATAACATTAATACAGTCTGTATAAAAGTGCCTTTATTTTGAAATGCTACCAATTCAGGATTTTTACTGTATATAAACAGGTTTTTTTTTATTTATTAGGACATTTATTGAATTATTTCTGATTTTGTGCATCTTCACATTTCACCCCCTCTCTGATCTGTTTGTTGTGACACCTCAGCCCTACATATGAGAAAGTGCTGACTGGAGAGGGAATGCCGCTGTCACAGGATCCATCGCAGAGAGGAAACCTCATCATTGCTTTTGACGTCCAGTTTCCAGTGAAGCTCTCCTCTAAAAGCAAGCGTCTGATCAAACAAGCTTTGGGTCTACAAGAGAACTGATGTATTCATCACATGTGCTGCACTCCTACAAACTGTAATGACTTTGCCTGGTTACATTTAAATTAAAATCTATGCTGAATCTAAAGATAAACGTTTCTTAGTACCAGCCTTCAGATAGACATCACTGACTACAGTTGCAGCCATCATGGCTCGTTTCAGCTGCTCATAAGTTACAAACATCACCACGTTCCAGGTGCCCAGTCGTAAGAACGATGGCATGAACCTAAAGAGACAAAAACATCCATTCAGTTCATTTTACGACAATCAAAAAAAAATTGGTTTAATCCAGGCTCTGCTGTCATTGCGCACCCCTTATAAAAAGAAAGTGGACCCTCTTTGGTCATCATGGCGGTAGCACAGACGAGGACGCTGCTGTACCGGCCAGGAGCAGAGTTCATGTACCTCGTCTTGACCACATCGACAGGAGAGGCGATCACGGTCGTGCACAACCCGGCACCGAAGGCTGACGCAAAGTGGCAGGGCAGGTTGTCTGTGGAGCACATGCTGAAGGTTACCACTCCAAACTCAAACAGCCCTGTGTCTTACTGAGTCAGAGTCTGTTTTACCAGTCAGAGGAGTGGACTTGAGAAGCAGATCCTTAATGAAGTCGTACGTCACCAGTTCCGTGCAGTTAACGATGGCGTTGCGGGCAATGTTAGGCATTGTACCTGGGTGAAGGAGTTCATGTTAACAGAAGCATTCATGACAAATACTTTACTTTCTGAAGATCAAATTACCTTTCCAAAGCCCCCGAATGCCTTCTTCCCTACTAATGGTCTTGTAAGCGTCAGTGGTGCCACAGTAGCGTCTAGCGTGCTCACCAGACATTGCCTGAGCCTGAAAACGAACCTTCACCACGTCTGTGGGCTGAGCAAACGCAACAGCCATGGCTCCGGTGGTGCATCCTGCCAGCAGCCGACTGCCTATGCCAACATCTGAGTTGGGGAAGAGGAAGATGTCAAACCCAACATATGCCTCAATAAAATAATTTACCTCGTATAAAATATACTTACGGTCAGAGCCTTGAGTGTAGAATTGTTTGACAGAGTCGTAGAGACCAATACGGACAGAGGCGAAGCTCATTTGTCTCTGGAGTCCAGCCACCAGTCCACTGTAAAGACTCTGAGGTCCCTCTGTGCGCACCATGGTGACGATGGTGCCGAACACGCCACGATACCTCACTGAGCTGGCTGTGCTGCTCTCACCCTGGATCTTCAAAGACAGACAAGAAACTGTTTACTCAGGAAAACAGACAAAAGCTAAACTGTAATCTGTTTAATCGTTATGGTAATAAGAGCTAAAATGCTTCACATGTAAAAAAAAAAAAAAAGGGTGAGTCAAATTAAGCTTTCATTTACCTGCAGCCTCACTTTAGCGGTGTCCAGTGGAAAGGTGAGCAGGTCGGCGACGCAGGCTGCAGCTCCTGCTCCCACAAACTTTACAGCTGCTGATGGAGGCACATCTGCAGGTCCAAAGCCAACCATTTCTACAAGTCTTTCGTTCCAAACAAAAATCCACAATCTTTCAAGGATGCTCCCCCAGAATCTGAAATGAATATTAACATAGTAGTTCAAAGTTTGCTGGATGTCATGTGAAACTTTATTTGCATTGCAGATGTAACCGGTGTGCATGATTTGCTTGATCCTTTATGATTTAATTCATATTTCTATCAATGTGGTGTATTTAATACGAGTCCTTTGTGATGCTGAATGAAAGACCCAGCTGTTTACATGTTCTGTCACTTATACACATTGTAAGTTCATCCATCGAGAACTATACATCTTAATTCTTACCTTATTTGGAGCCGGTTTATGTCTGAAACAAAGATCAGGATTCTCTGAAGGTATCCCGCTGGCTGAACTTTGTTCCAGCTATAAACTGGTCTCCTCGCTTTTCCATAGAAGATCCTTCAGAAACTTTAAGCCTCAAAATCATACTCCAAATCCTGGAAAACAAACAGTTCAATAAAAAAGAAAGGAAAGTTGCAAGAAGGAAATCTTTAAAATACTGTAGTCTGGTTGCAGCATAAAACAACCGGTGATGGTTAAAAAAACATCATGTTTTTAGAGGACAGTATCTGAATGAATGAAGCGATGGCTGGTGAAAAAGCAGTAATGTGGAGGGAGAGGGCCGCCTCTTTAAATACAGCCGTAACGTGGTTATGTAATGTCTCAACGTGTTGCTGTGGAGTCTCGGCCCAACACTTCCTGATGGTCCATTACACAAAGCTCTCTATGAGCAGACAGCATGTGCTGCACGGGATGGACATAAATGCAACATTATGCTTTCCTGCTGCCTTTTTTTTATATTTTGCTTTAATGATTGGCAGTAAAATTAAAATACAAAACTTGAATTTTGTTTTGTGAAGATGAAATATTTTATCTACATTTCTTTAACGTATTGACTGAGTCAGTTATTTGTTTAAAGGTCTGAAATGCATTATCAGGTAAACGCTGACTCATGCTGAACATACAGAAACTGCACAACAGATTAGAGCCACATGTTCAAAGCTGTAATGATTTCACCGCAGGCTTTTTTTTTTTCTGTCGTAAGTGTTTCAGGCCCCGTCTTCCTGCTTTGATTAATGAGGTGCTTTCATGCACACAGTTCATACTGAAGACTGGTTCTGCAAAGACGTTCATGCCTTTCATGGACAGTTTTGTAATTCAATTTAAACGTGTTTGAGAGATACTGGGGTGGCTCGGCTGGTAGAGCTGTTGCCTCTCAGCGAGAAGTTCACTGCGACTGGGGACCTTTCTGGGTGGAGTTTGTATGTTCTGTCTATGAATGGGTTTTCTCCAGTTTCCTCCCACAGACCAAAAACATGCATGTTGGGCTGATTGGTAACTAAATTGTCTCTAGGTGAGAGTGCGAGTGTCTCATTTGTCTCTGTGTCCCTGTGATGGACTGGAGACCTGTCCAGGGTGTCCCCCACCTCTCTGCTGGACATGGGTACGTACAGTGACCCCCATGACCCCAAAAGGAAGAAGCGAGTAAAGATAATGAATGTATGGATGGATGAGTAATACTGTTAAGCCCTTTCACCTCATTCTATTCTTTCTGCTCTGTTGTCTTCACCTGGGATTTCAATAGTCTTTCTATTTGATTAAACATTTGCCATTTGCTTTGAAGCTACAACTGCTCCCTTCAGAAGAAACAAAATTGATTAAGATAAGACAAGATAGAACTTTATTGATCCCGCAGGAAATTGCTGAATAAGCTCGACCTGTGGGCAATCTGTGTCAAATAATGTCAGTATACGTATTTAAAATCTGTTCTGATGGTCCCCAGAATCAACACCTCTAGTAAGATCCACCAAGCAAGAGACATCATGAAGCCATGGTACTGCAATAAAAGTGTTAGCACACTTCCCGGAGCCGGGCCGGTCAATTTGATACAACTTTTGTGGGGGTCCACATTGCGGTTCGGCCTACATTAAAATTGAAAAAGCTTTTCAGGTGTAGAATAATAAGTGGACAGTCACCAACTAGTTCCTGGAGTTGGTGAAATATTGCGTCACCAAAGGAGGTGAATACTGTTACATCTCTGGACATCCACAGGTTTTTCCAGGGCCGGCCTCTGCAAAATGAGCTGCAGTTTGACAAACATAGTGAGCGCAGACATGCGCCATCACCTGTAAGGAGCAACTAGTCACCAACTAGTTCCTGGAGTTGGTGAAATATTGCGTCTTTGTTTGCAAATTACGTTGCCATGGTAATCCGAAATGCCAGTAAAAGTAATAGCACACATCACAGGGCCGAGCCAGTCGCTTTGATATAACATTTGTGGAGGTAGACATTGTGGCTCGGGCCGCATTAACGGAGATAGAAATGTAGACACACTTCCGAGGTGTAGAATAATAGGTGCCTATCATGCAATTGCAATGGCAGCCCCCAATTAGGTCACTTGACAACATGATTGGCTATAAAAAGAGCTTCTCAGAGTGTCAGTGTCTCTCAGAAGCCAAGATGGTAAGAGGATCACCAATTCCACCATTGTT
>JARVGV010000350.1:27315919-27328111 GCA_031762435.1 Hypsolebias longignatus | reverse complement strand
ATAATAATAATAATAATAATAATAATAATAATAATAATAATAATAATAAATTTTTTTTGCAATGACATCAATCAGTCCCAGTGGGGTTTTTTTGTGTTTTTTTTTTTGTTGTTGTTTTTTTTTTGTGGGGGTTTTCTTTCTATTTTTTAAATACTGTTTGAGTTTTTTTTCAGCAAGTGTCTTGAAGCGAACGGTTTCCTTTTACAAGAAAATACTTATACCGTATTTTTTGGACTATAAGGTGCACTTAAAATCCTTTAATTGTCCCAAAAATGGACAGTGACCCTTATATTCCAGTGCACCACAATGTATTAAAAAAAATAAAAATATACATGAAGTAGTGTAACGTGTTTTGTATTAGAATTTAAAAAAATTAGAAAGAGTTATTCATTTTGTTCTGTTACTTGAAGATTATTTTTGTTTAAACTAATTGTTTGAAAAAAAGGGGCAGATATAATATTTTTTTTCTTCATTCTGCTACCTTTCATTTTTATATTTTGTATGTTATCATTTATGGGATTGATTTGTATTGTATTTTAAAAAGAACAAATTTATTAAAAAAAATTAATTCTGGTTATGACCTCAAACCAATTTAATGTGGTTATTTTAAGTGACTTGAATAAAGTTTGACTTATCTGACTGTTTTGTTTCACTTAATGCGCCTTATATTCCGGTGCGCCTTATAGTCTGAAAAATACGGTAATTAAAATGCAAAAAGGGAATCGGATATTGCTAATATATGACAACAGTTACATGATATAGCAATGAAATTTATTTATCTTACACAAGTAAGCTAATGTTCTAAACTTAGAGCAGCAACAAGAAAACATGCACTTGATTTTTAAAATGCAACCGAATTGACGGTTGACTGAAAATGTCCCACATTTGTGTTGCTCAGCTCAACATTCTTTTGAACCTATATTCTAAAAACACCAAAATATTGTACTCTTTCCCGCCACCCCTGGGGCCGTGCATCATGAATCTGGGTTATGTGTGGTATTTTGGATAACTTTTTTTTTTTTTTTTTTTTTTTTTACTGATGGGGCGAGGAGGTGAAGGTGCATCTGAGGGTTTCCAAACTGAGACGCACCAGCTGTGTTTATGGATTCCCACTGCACCTGCGGGGGCTTCGGAGCAAGTGCACAGGGGGATTAAGCGCAGGGACACGGGGGCCACTGGGGGGAGTGGAACAAGGAGCAACAGATTCATGTTAAGGAAGCATGTCAACACTTCCCTGGTGGGTGTCTCTGCTTAAACTACTCATTGTCGTCTGTTGCTATGCAGAATCTAAACTAATCTGTGCATCTCGTTTTCTAAGCTGGTAATCAAATATACTCAGCTGAGGAGGAAATGTGCCAATTTGCTCACAAAAGAATCTGCACAGGAACAAAGTTAAGCTGGCTCCAAGAAAATGGAAGCTGCTGTTTATTGAACTTTAGCATCTGTGCATGTTTTGCTGAAGCGTACTAGTTCTTGATTACAATGTTGACATTTTACTTGAAATTAACCTGATTAATGTCAGTGAGCATAAAAGCCCGTAGCTCAGCAGATCTCATGATCACAGGAGATGGATTAAGAAAGAAGGCTTTCAAATTGAATATACCTCTCCCTGCTCAGCCTGCTAATTGTGCCATTTACCACTACTTGAGTCACTGACCGACGCTGTTTAGTCAAACTAATGATGATGCACAGTCCGAGCCATCCCTTGATAATTAAACTAAGGCTGCATGTCTTTTTCTGAACTCTCTCTCTCTCTGTGTGTGTGTGTGTGTGTGTGTGAATGAACAAATCTGCATTGAAACATATCGAGCTTCAGTCACTTTGTTCTTCTAAATCACTCGAGGTGTTGTTAGCAGGGAAATGACTTCCCCTCCCCGTTTTTTCTGATCCATTCTCTGTCACCCTTTTTTAAAATTTTTTTTTTAATTGATTCCACAAAATAAAAAAAAATAAAAAAACCTTGCTTTCAACATTCAGGGAGGCAAGTTTGTTGATTTGCTCAAAGAAACGCTGTTTGCTGAAATAATGTATGGTCTCTCAATAACTCACTGGCCTGAGCTGTTTAATGCAGTTTCAGTCTCTGGCATGAAAACGGTTGTGCAGTGTGCATCTCTTTAAGGGATGCTGGGCCTTTATTCTACCAAATTTTACACCTTGCCTCATTCAACTGATGTAATTCTTAAGCAGAGAATTAAATGTTGCATGCCCGGTCCAGGTTGGACAAAGACCATCCAGCTAATGCTTTCCCCTCTCTGACCTGACAGTCTCTGACATCACTGGTTCTTTTAAAACGACACGACAGTGTGAACCCCTGGTAAACACTTAGATTTGTTCCGAGGCAGAGCAGAGCTCCTGCAGCGTTATTCAGCCTGAGAACAAGTAAATGAATAAATAGGCTGATGCTAAATTTTCCCCTCACTTGCTTCCACTGACGCAAATAGGATCCACAGCATTTTCTAATGCTGTTAGAGAGGCAGCTCATTCTCTCACCAAGGTGTGTGTCACCTCGCGTGCAGAAGGCCCTCTTGGTGTTAGAGTGGGGAACCTGCAGCACCCTGACACCCCACTTTACTATTCCATGCACACAGCCCAAAGGCTAAGTGACATCAAGCCTCATTATTGTCATCACATGCCACATTTGTAACTGCTTAGTGAGCAAATTGTGATAAGATGGACTCATGCCCTCTCCGAGCTTCTCTGGCTGGACTTTCTATAACGTTGGCGGAAGAGAAAATGCAGATTATTATTATTATTTTTTTTAATACTCTTGTTTTAACAACAAATAGCTTCATGTTGTGAGAGGAGTCCTGATGGCTGGATCAGAAATAAGAAGGCTGGAATGACTGACAAGACTATTGCAATGGATGCCAAAATTGAAATATTGTTCTGGTACAAAACCTTACGGTTTAAAAAAAATTTTTTTTTTAAACGAGTCAGTTCAATTCACTTTATTTATAAAGAGCCAAATTACAATAGAAGTCATCTCGGGGCACTGAACGGAAACATTCATATATAAAAATAATAATTTAACATTATTTATGTGAGGAGCAGACTGCTTTGAGTTTAACGCCATCGCAGAACTCTCATCTTGAGCAAGCACGAAGGCGACAGTGGGAAGGAAAAACTCCCTCATGAGGAAGAAACATTTAGCAGAACCAGGCTCAGGACAAGCGGCCATCTGCTTCAATCTGGCTGGATTTGGTAGGAACAGATACACAATGGCAGGTCAAGAATCACATGTTAAGATATAAATAGTATTGAATGAAAAATATTCAATTTTAGCAAATCATTTAAGGAAATTATATCAATTTATCCTCTAGTAGTCTAAACTTAATACAGCGTAACAAGCCAACCCTAGTTAGAATTTCTGAAAAAGGAAAGTCTAAAAACTGGACAATGTGTCAGCCTCACGGACAGAAACTGGAAGTTGGTTCCACAAGAGAGGAGCCTGAAAACTGGAAGATCTTCCTCCCATTCAGCTTTTGGAAACTCTAGGAACAAGTAAACCTGCAGTCTGAGAGCAAAGTGCTCTGTTGGGAAAATGTGGAACAACAAGATCTGTACTATAAGATGGAGCTAGGTTGTTGAAAGCTTTGTAGGTTGGAAATAAGATTTTGAATTAAATTCTGGATTTGACAGGGAACCAATGGAGAGAAGCTAAAACTGGAGAGCTATGAACTGGCAGCAGCATTTTGGATCAACTGAAATAATTTTTAAATGATTTTTAGATGCCCACATAAACCACTGCAATAGTCCAGTCTAGATGAGACAAATGCATGGATCAGTTCTGCATCATTTTTGGACAAGCTGTTGCTAGTTTTGGTAACATTACGCAGGTCCAGATGGCATGGTTTAAACTTTTTGGATCATATAGAGGACAAATTCAAAATAAATTTAAAAAAATGCATAAACTGATTACTTATTAACAAATGCATTGTTCAGTAACACCATTTTTTCTTTCAGCTGTTCCCTCTTCAGGGTCTTCACCGAGTCCTCCTCATCCATCTCACTCTGTCCTCTGTCCACGCTATCAGTATACCCACTGTTCCTGTCCTGGACATGTCCAAACCATCTCAGTCTATCCACTCCAACTTTGTTCAACCTGTGCTGTACCTCTGATGATTTAATTCCTAATTTAATCTATTTCTAACAATCCCATGCTCAACATCTTCAGCTCTGCCTTGACAGGTTCTGAATTGTTCAAAACTACTATGGCTTTTCAGCCTGGCCAAGAAACCTGAGACAATTCAAAGACATTCTCCTGCTTTGACTGTGAGGATGCTGATCTTGTCTTGTTCAAGTTTAAATTCAAGCCAAGTTTATAGTCGTTCACATTACATGTGGTACATGAGGTGGAACAACATTATGTACTCAGAGTCCCAGTTACACCCAAAAACAGCAAAGAATAAAATAAAAATGAAGCAAAAAATAAATAAATTGTGCAATGTAAATATTGTGCAAGGTATTTTGCAAGATATGTATATTTAAAAAAAAAATATTGAAGAGAACACCTTGACCCCAATATACACGGTATTTGTGTACATTTGTTGTATTTGTTAAATAAACTGTATATGACAGCAGCTAACTTCTTTCATGGCTTTTGGTTTAGGTGCTGCCTCTTCCAGGATTTTCAGTGGCCCCCCACATGCCCCCCACCCCCCCCCCCCCCCCCCCCCAAAAAAAAATATTCTGGAGGTGCCACTGCAGGAAACAATCATCTGAACTGCTGCAAATTGACATTTGTACATTTGCTAATGTGCATGCTTAAAGTTGATGTTTTGCAGTGCATTGGGTCTATTTTTTGTTACGTTCATTGACTCCTTACCTTGACTGTCACCTCCTTAGCTGATGAATAATCATGTTTTTTTAATTTTTTTTTTATTTTTACATTTTTCACTTTGCGTTCTCTTTTATCAGCAGTTAGCATAGATCAGTGTTCATAACTCACTTCAGCAGTCATTCATTCCCATTCCTTGTGGGTGTGGTGGCGCAGACGTTAGAGAAGGTGGGCCTGTGATCGGAAGATCGCCGGTTCAACTCCCTGAACCAACACACAAAATGTGGGTGGAAAAGGTGAAACACCCACACCTGCCTCCACCCTCATTTGGTGGCCCTTGAGCAAGAACCTTGACCCCACCATCTGCACCCAAAAAGGTCTCTCTTGAAAATGAGTCCTGTGACTCAAACTGCATGAATAAAGTCTCAAAAAGTTAAGTCTGATCCTCTGGACATTCAAAATACAAAACAAAACAATTGTTTGAATGTGCAGAGGACCAGACTTAACTTTTTTAGATTTTTCTACCTGTATTATTAGCATGCATCAGGATGTATAAATAAAGGGTAAATAGAATTTAAAAAATAAAATTCAAACACCCTGCAACATTACACATCGAGGACAATTTTCTATCTTAACATAAAATACCAATAAAACATAAAATACTAATGAAATACATTTAGAATTACGTTTGTATATTCATTAAAAAAAAAAAAAAAAAAAAAAAAAAAAAAGCAGGGTGAGTTGAATGTAAATCCTGAATACCTATGATTTAGATTCAGGCCTGGCTGGCATTTGATTTAACGCATGCGCGTTATTAACTGTAAAAAATATATACGGTATATTTTCCGCCAGTAGGGGGCAGTGGTGCTTCGAGCTGCCGTATTTACCTTCACGGAGAAAACCAGCGAAGAAAACAAATCGCCACTACAGAGAAGACCGCTAGCTGTAAGCGAATACATAAACGCAACATATCAAAATGTCTCACTAACAGAAGAAGCAGCTGTGAGACAAATTCTTATGCAGCGGAGGAAAGGAGAGGCTTTAATAAACATCTCCTGACAGAGCCCAACGCTTACCCGATAGCATGGAGAAACAGCTGCATTTGAACCTGCTAGCCTCCAGACCTCCCATGGCAGGTGCTTTTCAATCCAGCTCCAAAATGAAAATGGGGTGAGTTATCCAACATCTTACTGGCTGGGTCCCAACTGTGTCAGGTGCCTGATGTCTGATTAAAATTTTACCCATCATCCCAACAGCTGGTTTTGGTCAAACACTGTTTTGGCTCGTGTTAGCTTTAGCCAGGCTATACAGTATTAGCTGCAGAGTTTTGTAAAATGGGATTTTGTGTGGATAAATGGTTTTAACGTGTTTGTTTTTTACATATTTCTCATGTCTGTCCTAAAATGGTGATAGTTAGGTTACAGCAAGTGAAACAGAAAACACTATTTATATAGTACATCTAAAAGATATGTATTTAGTGTTTACTTTTTCAGGAGAACAAGGGTGTGGACACTGTTGTGTGTAAACCAATAAAACAGAACAAAGTGTAGACATTTAAATAGACTTTGATTATAGAATAGTAGTCACTTGTATCTGTTCTATGTTTTGACTTCAAGCTCAGAAAATAGAGGAGCTTTTCCCCTGCCTTTTGCAGCAGCCAATAAATAATATTCTACCAAAATTATTTACTCATTATTTATCCTGTAGTTATGACAGATTTAGCTATAGGAGCTAATTTTCAAATGTAGTCAAGATTTATCTTAAATTAATCTCTTCTAACTCAATTTATGGGACTAAACCTGTTGATTCAGTTCAATAAGGACCTTGTGTTTAATTTCAAATTACTTAGTGGCTGTGTATTTTGAGGGAATCTTGACAACTTTGGTTTATCTTCTTAAATGTAGGTGACTTTATTGGCTTGTCCGTTTACCTGAAGGCTTTGGACCACCTTTAACTTACACATATTTTGAATAGATTATGTAAGGCCAGGGCAGATTTGTTTATTTTCCCCAGTCAAAGTAGTTTTATAAACTCATTTCTGCTTCTGATAACCATATAGGCACCACATGACTGGTCATCATTTCTGTCAAACCGAGATTAAAATCAGAACCTAAAGCAGCCTCCAAATGATGCAGTTTGTTTCTGTTTTCAGCTTAGTCCAGTACCAAACTGTTTGTGATTTTAATAAGCTCAGCTTGTATGTGTAATTTTGATGCAAGTTTTTAGAATATATAAAAAAAAGAAAAAAAAAAATGCCCCAGAGCTTTTTATGGGAGAATTAAGCTGAATCTGTCAAAGAGTTGTAAGTACTGTTGTCTGGTAAAATAAACATCTCTGATTCCTTTTTGGTATATGTCATATTTAATAGGAATAATGAAGAGTTACATCTTCCTAGTTTGTCTTTTGGATTGTAAGTTTGTCATTTTAGGTGTGACCAAAAACATTTTTTTTGTATGTAATTTTGTTTTCTCTACTAGTGTTCTGGTAGTCTTGTTGAATTATAAAATAACATCTGACATGCAAAGATTTTAAATTGTGCTTGTGTTGTTTTCTTACTCAGACCTGGCAGGAAGAGGGATTTCACCCCTCTGCCCTGGAGTCACTACTTTGAAACCATGGAAGATGTTGAGGTGGAGACTGAAAATGGCAAAGATATATCCTTGTCAGTTGTTTTAGTTTGTCTGGAGGAATTATGATAAATAGTGAGTTTTGTGCAAAACTCTTAAGCCACTTGTGAAGTCAGTGATCAAAAATGAATCAGGATTTGCTGCCTTTCCTTTTCTTGGCCTAAACGTATCATTTCTGAGCAAACTCTGCTTTGTGGCCTGAAAACAATCAGAGAAAACTTGACAAGAGCAAAGTTGACTAGTTTTTACACAGTCGTGTTTATTCTGTTCTTTGCTGCAGGTTTGTAGTAACTCTTGCACAACTCTGGTTTTTATTTCCTTGACTACCTGGAACATTTTCAGAATTTACTGCAGTGGCTCTCACGGTCCCGTTCTGTTCCTGCTCCACGGAGGAGGACACTCTGCACTTTCCTGGGCAGTGTTTACTGTCAGTATAAGCCTTGCTATTTTAGAAACTCTTTGTTTACTTAACACTGTGTAATACATGCACTTCAACACAGCAAGAAGTACTGTATTCTTTTGTCAAGTGTTTCTGTTTGATATGTTTTTTTTTCATTCAGGCCGTCATATACAACAGGATCAACTGCAGAGTGGTGGCAATGGACCTTCGAGCTCATGGTAGTTATCGATAATCACAAACGGCATCATTAATTACTAAATTATACTTCTAAGTGTATGATCAAATTTATTTAAAGTGTGATTTTTTTGTATTTCTGGTTATAATTGTAATGAAGATCAGATTTTTTTAATCCTTTCAGAAATTGACATCCCAAGGTGCTTTATCGTTGCTCTGTTTATTTTAAAATCTGCTTTTCTTTGTGTAGGAGACACCAAAGTTAAAAATCCTGAAGATCTTTCCGCAGACACAATGGCAAAGTAAGTTTCTGATCATGCACTTGTAACCAGCATTAGGTTTGTGTGAACTACTTCAGATGAATCTGCCTCAGAGGACTAAAATGATCCATCAGTCCTCAAGTCCAGTCAGCACATAAAATAATTAAAAGGCTTTTAATCAAAACACATTAAATGGACTTAAACTCCTAAAGCACATTTATTTCCTGGACATTCTTGTAGAAATTAAACATATTTTTGGTATTGTCATTTTAAAAAGTACCCTAGTTTATAGGCAACGTTTTCTCAACTCAAAATACTGTACAGTATTCAGAAAACCCAGAATTGTAGTTACCACCCCGAGCCTGTAGGTGGTGTTGTAATGCTGCTACAGAAACAAGACGTGAAGCAGCAAAATGGAACTTCTACTTTGTATCACATTAAACTACAAGACCTCAAAAATGCAGGACGTAATAGACACTACGGGTTCAGTATCCAGCGAGGGATAGCTGAAGGGAAGGGTTTTACAGTGTCAAGTCATATCAGGCTAAATCTTTATACACTAGTTTGACTTTCTTTTTGCTTTGGTTTTTAAACAATTTCTCACCATTTAAAATGTGAACTTGATGTATTCTTCAACAATTGCCTTGGATGGATGAGATTAGGAATGAAAACAAAATGTGACAAATGCCAGTTTTGGATAATGTCGGTCTTCCAATGATGAGGAATTTAGTTTATTCACTGTTTAGTTTAAGAAAGTATAAAGAAAACTTGGATTTAAGTTCATTAGGACAGTTGATAAAAATGGTAAATGAACTGTACTTCTATAGCAGATACTCAAGGTGCTTTACATAACAATCTGTTTCCTCATTTACCTATTCATACAGCACTCTACTAGATCTTTACAAAGATTACTCAGTGCTTTATTACATTCATAAAACGATGGGACACACACACACATCAAAGGCAACCCAATCCTCCCACTCTACTTTTCTACCTAAAAGTTAGGGAAGGAGGGTATGAGGACAGAATTGGGTTTGCTGAAAAGTTAGAGTTGGGTGTCATCTGTGTAACAGTTGATATGAATATCATACAGAAAATATCACCAATGAGGAGGTAAATGATGAAGAGGAGGGGGCCCAGGATTGAGCCTTGGGGCACACCAGTGGCTACAGGGGCTGGCTTGGAAGTCTAAGGAAACATGCATAAAAAGTTATGGGTGTTGTTTAAAAAAAAATATTTCTGGAAACCAAAAAATACTGTTTTGGGGCTCTAAACAACATCTCAGATGCAAGGCTGAAACAATTAAAGATCTTTGTTCATTCACAAACATCCTTCCATGTAGATGGGGCCTGGGAGTTTAGCAGCTTCCTGAACACATGAGGAGATATGAAAACAAATTGTCTTCTCTTTTGATTAACTATTACCTTGCTTTAACCAAAAAAAAGACCATCAAAGTGTAACAAGTTTCTTTTTCTTTTGTTTTTCTAAAGGGATGTTGGCAAAGTAGTGGAGGCCCTCTATGGAGAGAACCCCCCTCCAATCATGATTATAGGACACAGTATGGGGGGAGCCATCGCCGTTCACACAGCCAGCGCCAATCACGTCCCATCCCTGCTTGGTCTGTGCGTCATCGATGTTGTAGAAGGTATTTAGTTATTTTATTCTCGCTCTTAGCTTTTTTTTAATAACTTGTTCATTTAAATGACTTAATAACTGGAGTTATTATGAATAAATAAAAAATGTGTTGTACAGGTACGGCAATGGATGCTCTGAACAGTATGCAGAATTTCCTCAGAAGTCGGCCGAAGACGTTCAAGTCTCTTGAGAACGCCATAGAGTGGAGGTAGACATTACATATTTGATTGTGGATTGAACTGTATTCCATTCCGCTGAGTTTTAATTGTTAACTTGTAATGTTTGATGTCGGCTCAGGTCGCTGTACTTGTACCTTTTCCTTTCAGTGTGAAAAGTGGTCAGATTAGAAACTTAGAATCAGCACGTGTGTCGATGGGAGGCCAAGTGAAGAAGTAAGTATTTCTGTCTTTTTACAGTATACGTCTGTCTAAAGGTAGATGTGATATAGTCTCCATCTGCACGTAAACTTTCTCTTGTCCCGCCCGTAACTTCTGACCTGACCAAGATCACTTAGTGAGACTTCATACACATGCATCATCACCAGATGGAGTGTCACGTACACTTTTCATCACCCCAGCTCCATGGTCAAGGTCACAAATCAAGTTCAAAGTTAAAACAAGGTTTTGCTGTATAATAGTTTGTTGACTGGTGTATAACGTACCTTATGTGGTGCTCTTATTTCTTAGTTCCTGCGGGTTTTATGTTTGATATTTTACCTCCCTCTGTTCCCGTACCCACAGATGTGAGGAGCCCACCAGCAATCCAAGTGTAACCAGCAGCGTTGGTGAAGGCATTATCGAGGAAGAGGAGGATGAAGAGGCAGCGGAGGAGTCAAACAAGAAAAGAATGAAGGAAGACGAACAAGAGGTGATGATCCGACGGAGTCCTTTCTTTCTGATTTGACCTTCGCTTTGCCGAAAGAGGTTAATTTATTTTCCACCATGCAGGTGAAAAAGGAGAGCGTGTTCACCTGGAGAGTGGAGCTGTCAAAGACCGAAAAATACTGGGACGGTTGGTTCAGAGGTCTGTCTGCACTCTTTCTCTCCTGCGCTGTGCCAAAACTGCTCCTTCTCGCAGGTTCGTAAGTCATTCGCCACGTTGACCGTCTGATTTTCATCAGTGTGTTCTTAAAGGCGGTTTGGGGAGAAGTTAAGAGCACTTCCTCTTGGTTTTCCAAGCCTTTTGGTTTCACCCATGACTTGTTGTTTTGCACAGGAGTGGACAGGCTTGACAAAGACCTTACAATTGGACAGATGCAAGGTAAATTATAATGCTTGTGTTGATATTTCAAACATTTCTTTTAGATCACACTGGTCTAAAAACAGTTGCATTGTTTGTTTGCAGGGAAGTTTCAGATGCAGGTCCTCCCTCAGTGTGGTCATGCTGTTCATGAGGATGCACCTGAAAAAGTAAGTAGGCTTCACCTGTGAACACTTTCATATAATGAATAAATAGTGTTTGTGCTGTTGAGCCTGTTTGATCCACTACGATGTTGCTGTTTAATAACTTCTATCAGGTAGCAGACGCTCTTGCTTCATTCATGGTCCGACACAAGTTCACTGAGTTTAAGGAGGGATACCTGTGGTGAGTAAACTTGTTCTTCAATACTTTGACTGTAGGATTTTTAAAGGTTCACTGACTGATTTTAACAAAAATCATAGCTTTGTAGAAAATGTAGATAAAGGTAATAAAAAGTTAACAGGATTTTACAAAAGTGAAGGATACAGCTGACTAAAGTGTTTTCCACTGGCTTCACCTTCAGAGGTGGAATTTGAAAGAACCTCACCATTTAATAATGATAATGAGAGTTGTGATGCAATTATAAAAACATTTTCAAATCATCTTGATTGATTTGTGAATAAACATCTGAAGGCAACTGGTCAAATCATGATGTGTCTAAAACACAGTAAAACTAAAATATAAATTTACAAACCTAAAAGACTGGCTTATTTTACATAAATAAACAGATTTATCTGTTGTCACACCTGATAAAGGGTACACAATACTATATATCAAAATTCTCAGTTTGTTACTGGAGATTTTTGCACAAGTCCATCATTTCAAAGTCCACACTAGAGGCAGTCATGTTCTGATACCATCAGTTCTTATTTATTGTTATATACTCTTCAGTGTTCAGTAAAAAGGTATAACTATATAAAACAGGACTTTACTGCAGTAGTGAATGGTGACTATTTGAGCTAGGCCTTTAGATGGGATAAAATATGGTATTAGCAACCTGATAAAGACTAACATTGAAAATGTTGCGGTCCATTTATACACTGCCTGGCCAAACAAAAAGACTTCCCCCCCACCCCAAAA
>JARVGV010000350.1:27245992-27258437 GCA_031762435.1 Hypsolebias longignatus | reverse complement strand
TCTACCAGAATGTTTTAGAGGACTTCATGATTCCTTCTGCTGAGGATCTGTATGGAGATGCAGATTTCATCTTCCAGAAGGACCTGGCCCCTGCCCATGCCACCAGAAGCACCAAAACCTGGTTTGATGCCCATGCCACAGTGCTTGACTGGTCAGCCAACTCACCAGACCTAAACCCCATTGAGAATCTATGGAGTATTCTCAAGAGGAAAATGAGGAGCACCAGACCAACAACAAAGAAGAACTGACAGCATCAAGGAAATCTGGGCTTCCATAACTCCCAGTCAATTCCACAGGCTGATTGTCTCAATGCCACATCGAATCAAGGCAGGGGTTAGGGCAAAGGGATTCCCAACCAAGTGAAGATTGATATATTGTTTTGAAAGTACCATATTTTGATTTGTTGTGATCCTAATTTCTTACCTTTTTTTTCTGCAAAAACTGAGTAGTGTGGGCTGATGTCTTCATGGTATTCTAATTTTTTTTTTTTTAAATCCTGTTTTCGTGGGTTTCATGAGCTGGAAGCCCAAATTATGAAAAAAATAAACAAATAAATACTTGAAAACGTTTAAATTGTGGGCTCTGAATCTATCACCTGTTAAAGATTAACTTTTTGAATGGAATTATGGAAGTTAAACAACTTTTCCATCATATTCTAATTTTTTGGAAAGTGTCTGTATATTAATTATAATTACACAACTCAGAAGCCACTATTGGTTTTGAAGTTAACTGAAAGCTGAGTCATTTCTGCATTCTCCTCTCCATCAACACACTTCAAACATCAGATAGTCTAAAATTAACATTCAAGTTCAGTGGAGCTTGCACTGGAGCAACCTGTCTGTCATTTACACATAATGCATTGCAGAATAAATAAATGACGTAATCCATGTGTCAGTTTTTTTCTAAAGTTATCAATCTAAACAGCATACAGTATTTGTAGAGTCTTGTTTTACAGCTGAAGTAATATTTTATCAAATAAGGTCTATTGTTCCCACTATGAGCTCATTCAAAGTATCCAGGTCGATGGTTTTAAACTTCTAGCTCAGAGTCTCTTGAGCGGCCATCAGAGCTAATCAAAAGGTTATTAATGGTTTCAGGGCAGCAGACACAAACTTAAACCCACCAAAACTGTTTAATTTGGATTTAATAGTTGTTCAGGATTCTCATGGCTGTGCATTATTGACTTCAACCCCCACCTCTGCAGACAAATGAGGTGGAATTGACCATTACGCGTTTTGCCTCCTTTGTCCTCCACTTCCTTCTCTGTCCCACATTCACCAGCTTTGACCACTTGCTGCCAGTTGGCCAAAGCTGGCTGTTCTGCTCCTGTTTAATATGTCTTAATCACAATTAATCCTAATCCCCTCAGTGGACGAGATGCAACATAAGCAGACATATGGTCTGACGGCTAATTCAAGAAGCTCTGCAAAAATACTAACAAAAGACGGAGGAACGACTGATTGGAATGAAAGGGTCAAAAGAACCCAAAAATGTGTTAGGATTTTTTTTTTTTTTTTTGTCTCCAAACCCAATGTGTCATTTTTTTCACCACTTTTGTCTGTCCAACAGATCTCACTTGTAAATGAGTCTTTGAGATTCAATGTGACATATCTGTTTAAATAAAGGTTGAATGAATGAATGAATATAGGGATTTGTTTAATTTTCAACTTGAACTGCAGCTCTGTTCAGTGACTTTTGTGTTTTATTCACGGCTTTTTGCAGACGTTCTAAATTCAACACAGGCGTTGTCACAGAGCCTCAAACGGATGAGATGTCAAAGCAGTAATCTGGAGTATAATCTAACTTTTCTGCTACAAATTAATTTATTTTTGTCTCAAGTTTGTCATTTTGAATAAAACACAAACCAAGTTTAATAAACCAGTTAACTGCCTCCAAAAGATTCAAATTCCACGTACAGTATTCTCTAATGCTCATTATGAAACTGGTCAAATCAGTTTTTATGCAGCCATTCTTTATTAGTTGTTTGATTTTTACACATTTTAAAATGTTAGGTCTGAATTAATGTTGGATTCTTATTGTCCCCCGAGTGAAGAGGTTCTGTCCGTCCATCATGTGAGCTGGAAAACCTGAAACATTAGTAACATGCTGACTTCCATCTTGGTGTGGCTGCATCTAGGAGTATAAAGGTCATTCTCGAAAACTGAGTGGCCACGTCATAATCCAAAATGGCCACTACAATCATTTGAGGAAATTATACTTTCTGGTTTAATATTGCCTAAAAGCAGTGGTGGGCACAGTTCCATTAATCTGCAAAAGATTAATAGCGGAACAAAATTGTTTAGCGGAACAGCATTTTTGCTAACTTTGGAAACCAGAAGTGGTATTAGGTTTTGTCAAATTGTTTCGCCAACTTTAATTTTTTTTTCTTCATTCGGCTGCTCTCTTCTTCAGGGGTCACCACATTGAACTGTTGCACCAAGTCTTGGTAATTGTTTTACACTGGGTGCCCTTCCTGACACAACTTAGCCCACTGAGCTACCACAGCCCTTTGTGTGGAGCAGAGAGCTGCTATCTAGGGGTGGCCGGGGGAGCAGATGGTGGGGATTAAGAGTCTTGCTCAATAGCCCAGAGTGAGGCAAATGAGGGTGGAGACAGTTGTGGGTACTTCACCTTTCCCACCCACATTGCCCACCTTCTCCTCTGCGCCACCACTCCCTGTTTTGCCAACTTTAAGTCCACTAACAACTTTCACAAGGTTCTTCCTGTCTGTTGTGGGCGTGTCTCGAAGAGCCCGTTAGGCATCCTATTGGCTTGTGTACATGTGACAAGACATGATTAGTCGACGCAGCTTCAACTCGAAGAAGATAAAGATGCACGACGCAGACTGAGTTGTCTTAGCAGTTTTTTTTATTTATTTTTTTTTACCTTGGTTTAGCATTATCCATCCATCCATTCATTATCTTTACCCATGTCTTACTTTTTGGGTCGTGGGGGTCACTGGTGCCCATCCATCAGTCACTTTGTGAGAGACGGGGTACACCCTGTTAGTGTGTAACGTCCCTCAGAAGACAAACCATCCTCAGAGATGCCGTGTCTCTTCTACACATTCTACACAGACATTTTGACCTCCAAGTACAAGTGGAGTGCACCAAATAGAAAAACTTAATTAAACATGATTTCGTCATTGGCTCTAAATAAAGTCCCACCAAGTCTCGCTAACCTCCATTTTGGGAGTCATGCTTGTTCGCACATTTTATTTCCTCTTCTTAAATTGATAGTTTGTTTCTTAGCCATGAATGAACATCTTACTGTTGTAGGTGGCTCGTTGAACAATCTCAGCTGGGAAAATGGAGTTTAATTCAGATCAGATTACCAGACTCACAACTAATTCAAGCAGAGCCAGAACCAGAGTGAGTTGCTGCCATCTTAAAATAACTTTGAACTCACAGATGTTCAAGCAAACATTATTTTATAGACCTTTATATCAAGGTTAGTATTAACGATTATTGTCTTGGATGTTTTCTGTACTTGGAACACCTGTCCAGGTGTCAAATTAAAGCTTGAAGTCTTTTAAAAAGTGGTGGCCAAACTATTTGACTTGCGGGAATAAATCATCAAACAGAAAGTAATTGCCAGCTGCAAAAATGTGAATGTTGATTTAAAATGAAAGAATATGTTTATTTTAATAGATTTCAAACTCAGAAGCGTGAACATTTTATTGAATAAGGTTTTCTTCAGTTTTCTTCAAAAACAGTCAAAGTCAGTAGTTTTGCGGTCCTTTGTACTGTACATTGAAATAAAGTGTTGAATGTAGTTGATTAAAATAAAAATTTGTATTGTACTTAATATAATGCACATTGCATAAACCCCCAAAAACATGCTTAAAAATCACCCTTTAAACATAAAAAATTGTGTTTGTTTGCATCACCCTCTTCATCCTATGAGCCCAAATTATGTATCGAGGGCCACACATAATCCCTCTGAGGGCCACAAATGGCCCGTGGACCACACGTTGGACACCACTGCTCTGGAAGTTTAACATCCTTTGATGTTATTGGTTAACAAACACTGAGCTGTTTTACATTCTTCACAAACCAAAAGTTTTTTGTTTGTTTTGTTTCTGTCTCAGATCAGTCTCAGGCAGAGAGGTCAAACTCCATTGTTGTGACTGGAGCAGTGATGGGCGCTGTCCTTGCCCTATTCCTCATCACCATCTTCATCACTGTGGTCTTCACCGCTCGCAAAGCCCCTCCGACGGCCTACACCGACAAAGTGTAAGTCCGACAAATAATTCACACTGGAGAACACGCTTGCCTGTAAATAAAGACACAAGACTTGGAGTGGGGGGGCAGACGAGACCCCCGGAGCAGGGAGGCTGCAGGCGGTGGAGGATCAGCTCATTGGCATCAAACCTTTGTCCTATTTTACGATTCTGCCGTAAAGCAGACACATTAATGTCAGAACAAAGAGGATCTCTGAGGTTAAATAATTTAAACGCTTCGTCAGATTCCTGCGACTTCCGTGAAACACTTGACACGACTGACAGATTACAGCGCCGCAGGCGTGAACTGGATCATTGGAGTTGTAGTGAGTCACGACCCCCACCAGAGCCATCAGGGAACTGGAAAAGATCCCCACCCCCCAGAGACTGGATCTTGGAAAGCTCTGCTAATACAAATATTATCCTTACAGCTAACAGAACATGCAGAATCATGATGTTTTCTTTACGTCAACCATTTGGCGACCATTAAAAAAAAAAAAGAACAGTACTGGATTAGAAAACAGATTAGTTTTAAATCTGTGGATCACAACGACACAGATCTACTCTGATCTCATCATCCACTTCCTGAAGGACAAAACACTCCAGGTTGAAGCTAGAAAACTTCAAATAAAGGCACGACTCTCAGCTACTCCCACGACAAATAAGGTTGATCAGCTGTGGCGGCCATCTTCAATCAGGTTGACTCCAAATGTTAATGCGTTGTAGGCGTCCGTCCAGTCGTTGCTTTGAGAGTTTCATTGAAAATTGTTCACTGCTTCAGGAGATATTTTATTAACAAGCAGAGAAATGTACTCAGACACCATCATGAAAGTGGGAAAATATACAAAATATAAAATAAAAACTACAAGGCCTCACAAAATGTAACAGTTTTACCAAAAACCTGACATTTTATGAGATAATCACTACTTTTCTTGAAACACGGCAACAAAAGTTGCAGAAAACAGCTCGTTTCACTGAACTGAACGCTTCAGCTCCACTAAATGGTTTTATCAAAAATCATTGCTTGTAGTTGTTAGAATGGGCGTCTTTGTGAAAGACTATTTTTGCGTTTGTCACTTGTTTTAGTCGCCTCAAGGGTTTCGCAGAAATCTCTTTTTTTTTTTTAAGAAGTTAATCTACTTCTTTAAAAATAATCTAACTGGAGAAATGTCAGTGATGCATAAAAATGAGTGTGATGTTGATTATTAGATACAAACTAGGACACCCCCTCTCCCCCACAGCTGGTTTATCTCCTCGCTCTGACCAAACTCCTGTAAATCTGTAACATACTGCTCAGATTTCAGAGAAATTAAACGACATTTACAGTTAGTTCAACAGATACCCCACCTCCCCCCCTGAACTCTGGCAGTAAACCTCATGACCTCATGAATTATGCCCCCGCACCTCACCCCCTGTGGGTGTGGGCCCCGCATCGCTGCGCTGACACTACGGGACGCACTGTCCAGCCGTGTGCTGGAAAGGGGGTGGGGTGTTGGTCAATGCCACGACAAACTTAGCATCTTAAGTGTGACCGTGACTTGAAGTCCCAGAGGACCGAGTCTGAAGGGATGGGGGGAGTGGACGCATATGGCAAGCCCTTTTAACATAAAGTCGTGTAGTGTGACCATCCATAATTACATTCTAGATATCTAAAAATTAGTTTTGACTAGGAACAATTACATTTTGACTATCCAGAATGTTAGTTTAAGATAACTGTATTTACATTATGACTAGTCAGAATAACAATTCAAGATATCGTAAAATGAATTCTGACTAGTCAAAATGAATTCAAGATATCTGAAATGACGTCACCTGATTTGTCATTTGAAGGGTCAAACATCCGTAATGACAATTCAAGATATCTCAAACGGCTTGCCATAGGACGTATGCCTCAGCCCTCTACTTCAGCACAGGACAGCAGGTCACTGAGAGCCCCGGCTGTAATAAGTGTGTGTGTGGGGGTGGGGGGGGGGAGGCGGGTGTTAAACGGCACACGGCGACAGGAAAATCGATGCTTCTCACCACCATCTTTTTTTATGAATCGCCAAGGTCAGCTTCTGGTAAACGACTGAGCGGCCCCGACTCGGTGCAGCCGTCACAGACATTCACGTTTACCCCCACAAGCCCAAGTTTTTGACCTTTCATCTCTGAAATCCTGCTGACAAGACAGAAGGAAAAGGCCTCAAACTGACCTGGAGTTAATCAAGCTCTGAGAATTCTCACTTCACCCACAAGGCTCCTTCTTCCCCAGCCTGAAAAAAAGTCTCACGACTTGCGCTTCCTGTTGGTTTCACAAGAACAGAAGCTAAATAAGTTGTCTCTTTGAGCAGCCGGTGCTCAAACTTGATCCGAGGTTGGTTTTTGCACCTCCCTCAGTAGCCCTGACTGTATTATTCATGGTTTTATTTTAGCATACTGCGCTGAAACGCTCAGATCTCTCCTCACTGCCGTGTGTTTCTCCTCCTCTGCGAAAGGATCGACCTTCCTCCGACTCACAAGCCGCCCCCTCCCTACTCGGAGAGAGCTCCGGCTGTTCCTCTGGGAGTCCACGCATCACAAGTGGCCTGGCTGTGTCAGGTAAACCCCTCCACCTTCCTGCCACCAAGTCAGAAGCGTGTACGGGAGCCTCCAGGGGCCAAAAAACACAGACTACTGTTAGATGGATCTGATTTTATTACATGCTGGCTGCACTCATTTAAAATGTAGCAGACTTTAAATTTTAATTTTTCATTGCCTAAGCTTACATAAGACAGAAGTCCTTCACTAAACATGTTTTTCTGCGGTTATTCGTCCTTTTCTGTCATGATTTATCATTTCCCATTTCCTCCGACAAATGTATATAAATCACATCAAAACGTGCAGCTCAGTCAGGAAAAGTGAGCTGTGATGTTTGGTTGTAGTTCTCCTCACAGAAGAGGTTCAGTTCTCTTAAAACTGCCACAGAACTGGCACCTTTTGTTTTGTGTTAAATCACAGTAAAGGTTTTATGATTTATTAAGATTTTAGTACAGAATGTGACGTGACGTCAACTCTTTCTGAAACCTTTACAAATAAACCTCTTAGTTCCAGAAACTTCACAATCTTTTTTTTTTTTTTACAGTTTACAGGATCAACACAGGAAACGCTGTCTGTCCCTGCTGAGGGTGCAGAGAGCTCATGTCTAAACTCTCACTAAGCTCTAATTGATCTGAGCTCAGGTTTTCTTCTGACAAACTGAAATCATGTTGGTGTTTTTGCTTCTGTGAACACAGATGTTGATGTTTGTGATGACTAGAAGCTTCTGCCGCTAATAGTTTAGGAATCTGAAGATTTCTCAGTCACTGT
Organism: Hypsolebias longignatus; assembly: GCA_031762435.1. NCBI lineage: Eukaryota > Metazoa > Chordata > Actinopteri > Cyprinodontiformes > Rivulidae > Hypsolebias > Hypsolebias longignatus. The sequence continues at coordinate 27,250,891 of JARVGV010000350.1, read as the reverse complement.
TTGTTTGAGGCTTAATTTTGAGTCTGCACATCTGTCTGTCTTTTTTAAGTGCACCATCAGGGAGTGACAGACACAGGTGTTTTTGTTTGGTTGGTTTATTTGTCTGTGTGAATATTTTTGTGCCAGTCTGTTAGCAAAATATCTCATAAACCACTGTACTTTTTTAATGAGAAGTTCAGAAACTAGTCATTAGATATACAGTACGCCTAAAAACCCAAACAAACAGTTCTAATTCAGTGAAGTTTGCAGATGTTGAGGTAGCTGAGTCATCCCCAACACATACTCTGAGTGACTACTTCATTGTATCTTTTTTATTTTCAAGGTCAGACCACAATGGCTGCAGCTCTAAATATGATCTCTGTTTGAGGCCTTGTTTACACAATGTGATTTTTAAGTTTACATGACAACAACCCTCATTCTCTCTGAAACCAAAGATTTCTGAATCCTGGTCTCAGACCTAAGGTTTTTTTGGGATCCACCCACAAAGGTGTGAAGTACTCCACAGATGTGAAATTGGACTTGCGTGCGTCAGGCAGCTGCAGACAAAGTTTTTCTGCTCTAACAACAATTATAATAAACGGCAGAGAGCAGTGTCTTTGTACTACTCACACTTTTTTTTAGCATGTAGGAGCAAACCAACAATGTCCTAGGTCCAAATGAATATTCCTGTGTTCACCAGTTTTGATATATCTGTGATCATGCAGACGTTGCATGCGCAACACACACAGCTGAGCCCGGCATCAAGGTTGCCAGATAAACATGTCTATGCTTTTTTCCTTCTTTTCTGCACACGCTCAACACACACCTCATCTCCACATCGTCAGCACATACGATGGTTTGGGTCAAGGTGCAATAATTTTAAAGTTCATAATTTTTATGGCAACCCTGCCTGGCATAGAAATGACAGCGTTTTCATGTAAACCTGCACTTTTTTTTATTACACCCATTGAAAAAACACCAGAGGTCGTTCTCGTGTGAACAAGACCTAAAACTATTGCATGAATTTTGGCGGGTGATGTGTCTTCCTGTAAGAAATACGAGGCCGTTTATTACAAAACATCCCAAATGCCACTGAGTATGATAGAAAATAATGACGTGTTTTGGAGTTTCAGGCAGTAGCTGCACTGGTTTCCAGAAATCTTAAGATTACATTTTCCTTCTTCCTGCAGACTCGTAGGGCAGATCGCAGGTTGGAGCGCCCGCCGCCTGCAGCCGGAGCACCATCTCACGGCATCAGCAGCCAGCGGCGCTCCCGCCTGGAGTGGGTGTGTCACCAGAGCGGGTCAGACCAGGTCTACATCAACCACCGCGAACACTACGTGTGATAAAGCTCCCGGCGGCAGTCCACCAACCACACTGAGCCAGAGTGGAGTGGAGCGCTCAGGCCTCACCTGATCCCCTGATCCATCACTCAAGAGGAGGAGAAGGCAGCAGCCGTGCAGAAGAACGTCTTTCTCTGCAGGCACTTCTTCACACTTTCATCACATTTCATTCTTCATATCAGAAGTTGAACGTTCTGGGGGGGAACAGGCTGTGCTTGATGTGAGCGGAGCTTCCCGGCACGCATTGAAATAGGAAACAGTAAATATAGAGCTGTAGGCAGATCGTTCAGAGCAGAAACTGGAAATGGGGAACGACACGTGCAGTTCCCAAAATGTCAAACTCTTTCTTTTATCCTGTAGCAAACTTACACTTTTCAGTTGTTTCAAGCAGAACTCCCAGTGCTTTCACTTTAATAGGTTTGTGCATTCAACCATCATGTAAAAGTCTTAATTTCCCTTCAAAAATCAAAACTTTGATATATGTTTTTCAAAGTTCAAGAGTATGAACCTGTGTTTTTTTATTTTTTTATTTACCAGTGAGGAATACAAGTAGTAATTATTTTTGGCTGCAAAACATGTAAATATTTAAATATAGTCGTTTGGTTTGTTTAGTAATTGACCTTTGTCTTATCAGGGACCAACATAATCCCTGCTGTTTAGAAAAATGAGACTAAATAGATTATTTTCTTCAGACTTCTTCAACGTGAATCACCTTTACTTTAAAACTAACCTCTTTAAGTGCAATGTTCGGGTGTTTCTGAGCACACGAAACGCTGTAGCACTCATATTCCTCTGGTGTAGAAAGATGGATATGAGTTTTGTTACGTAACATGTAGAGATGTATGATTATGAAGTTGTCTGAAACATTAATAAAAGAAACAAGAGAAGAGGGTGGAAGGGAAGAGAAGCAGGGCTCGTTCTGACAGCTCCACGTCGAGGTGTTCAACCACCTTTTTAAAGAAAACGCTGAAGGATGGAAGCCCTGAGTCACGACGTAACACAACAAGAGAAGCTGTCCTTGAAGATTTGAGAACGTCTGAATTAGTTGGTTTTTATATGTCTTTTAAATAAAAACGTCAACTCAAGGTCATCAACACATTGCAGCTCCTCAACGAAGACAAAAGCTTTTTACAATACCGGGAAAATCATAAAAAGAGGATGTGAATTAAAAGACGAAGATTACATCACGTCGTTGTGATGGGAGCGTTGGACTTTGTTTGGATTTGTACATTTCTCTCTCTCTGCAGCATCTTTTCAAAAATGACCCTTAATGCTGCTTTATACTTAACGAGACGTACAAGATCCAATTTCGCTGTGAGGCTTTTTTTTTCTTCTTCACAGTTTATACTCAAAGAGAAGCCGCAGCAAGAACTCCTGGTAAGTCCTCAGACTGCAGCCAACGTCACATGCAAACAGAAACAAGACGACAGCATGATTTGTAGAGTGGGTTTTTATTTTCAATTCATTCTCTCTCACTCTTGACGAAGACGGTCACTCTCACCCTCTCTCTCGCCCTCCAGGTTTTTCACTGTCTTGTCCTGTTAACCTCCTTAGAGCCTCTCTTTTAGACATCTTCCAAATCAAAAATTATCATATTTACCTGGATATGGATTCCTGGAATGAGTGGACGATGATGTGCTGTGCTGTCCGTGGAGGACGTAGAAGACGTGTACATTATTGGATTTATGATAACAGGGTTTCTGCTTTTTAGAATTGGTGGATACCTTGGGTATCAACAAATTAAGAAGATATCGGCAGCAGTTACGGCCATGGTCAAGCTGCCAGCCTTATGTGAAGGATGAATTCACGCCTCTAGCTCTCAGACTCATATGCTTACCGAGCTCACCCACAAGCTGGATGCGATTTCTGAGAATCGTAGGCCATTTGCGGCTCCTGGCACTCGCCGACATGAAGGATTTGACCTTGGAGAAAGCCACTGAGCACAGACCGGGCGGAGCGTCCAAAATCCGGCTGTTTGGATTCACCAATTAGTGTACCAGCACAACTGAGTCTGGCAGCCCAAAACAATCGTCGTCTATCTGAACCTGGCCTCCCCGCTGGCCTTGGACAGGTCAACCCATCTCAAACTGCTCCTGGAGGATACGTAAACTAGAAGATCTGCCCCTCCCCCTCCCGAGGACATCTGTGGCCTTATCAGAATCGATGCTGATAGACACTGTACCATCTTATCAGAACTTTGGAACTTTCTGGAGCATCCATGGACGACGCACCGCCTTTGTTGAACTCTATGCATAATTATAGTATGATGTCATTGTATGTTGCTGTTTATGTTGCAAGGTCTTTTTTGCATCTTTTTCACTGTGTCCCAGCCAGGACATGGTGTGAGACATGATTTTATTTTGTATTTTTGACTTCCTTAACCCTCGTGTTCTATTTCTCATCTGCCTGTATGTTGTATGTACCAGATCTCTCTTGTAAATGAGACTTTGAGTCTCAATGGGAACTAGCCTGTATAAATATAAGTATAATAATACAGTAATAATGATAATAATAATTATAATGATGAAGGAGGAGTTGGAGGAGAAAGGTATTTCTGTTATTAACCAAGGAGAAGTGCTGATTTCTACATTTGTCACAAGAAGACCACCATTATCAACAAATGGAGCAGGAATGTGTCGTAACTGAGGCGTACTATCTGTACAAGATTCACTCAACTCTCTTTGAAGTTTTGCTGGTTGTAAAGATGGCCGAATGGCCAGCTGATCCTCAACGGAGCAGAAACGAGAGCCACTTTTCTGCAAAAACACGCCCACAAAGTTCAAACCAATCACACGATACTTGGCGCACACCACTGCAAGAAAATATAACGGGTTCTCGGGAGTTGATCCAAATAAATTTTGGTGCACAACTAGGTCAAGGAGAACAGATTAGTTGACGTCTCTGAAAATATCAGCCTTCTGTGAATAACACCTGCTTCCACATGAAACAACATACCTGCAAACTTGTCGCTTTTTGTCGAAAATCACTGATTTCGATCAAAAATATGTCATTTACGTAAATCGTCTAGATCCGAAGAGGTTTTTTTGGTGGAGTGGAGGGGCGTTCAGAGGTGTGATAGATGGCATAATTTCTCATTTACATAGAACTAAGATAGTGCTACGTAAATCATGCTAGCTAGCTCAAAACCGGTGCTCGCAACAAAGCTGTGCTAGGTCATAAGTGCTAACCTAAAGCACTTGTGCAGTGCTAGCTTAGTGCTACATACGTGCCGGGAGTTGTCAATGCCGGCGGGGGCTGGGGGGGATTCTTAGGATGTGTTACAGAAGCGAGCGCTACGTCTGTATTACACACTGCTTGCTTAAAGCTATATGTATTTAAGAAATTAGTTTTAGCTATTAGCAAAAAATTTGATATACTGATTTGGTTTCTCTGGTTGGCTTGCTGCTGTTGTTGCTTTATTTTTTGGTTGACGGCATCTTTCCTATGTAGCTATGTCTTAATTAAATTAGAATATGATAGTAAATATCTTTTTTACCTGAAGCATGTTGTCTTTTCCCCTAATTTTCTACCCGAAAGATTAATTTACATGGGGGGGGGGGGGGGGAGATAACCCCAA
>JARVGV010000350.1:27042595-27052657 GCA_031762435.1 Hypsolebias longignatus | reverse complement strand
GATGGATGGATGGATGGATGGATGGATGGATGGATGGATGGATGGATGGATGGATGGATGGATGGATGGATGGATGCGTACCAAATTTAATGACAAAAACTAACAAGAACAAATCTTCTCTTTTATTAAATTAAACCAACATTTTTTTAATAAATGCATTTTGCCTGCTGTCTTGCCAGTCAGTGTATTAAACAGAGCAGTGTTTACAATAAAAACAAATGCCTCATTTTTACCAGAACTGTCAGCTCTCAGGGTAAATGTTGTACATGACTCTCAGCTACTCCACAACCAATTTTAGCTCAATGTCTGTGAAACTGACTCCAAATCAGTCATAGATGCACATCCAATTAAAATTTGTTCACCTGCTCATGAGATATTGTGCTAGCAGTCAGTCAAACACATGATCACCCACCTTCAATAGAACTTTTGTTCTGCAGGCAGGTTTCTGCATGGATTATTTCTGTGGAAAGTTTTTATTTTCATTATTAGTTGACTGACGCTGAAAAGTCCCATGAATTGCTCTGAGCTGTTCTGTAGCTACTTCTGTCGCCATAGCAACAAGCAACCACGTGATGTCTGATGGTTAGGGACGGAGGAAGACCGTCCCAGTGGTCCCCCGTCCCCTGACGTACAGCAGCACCACAAATGCATTTCTGCTCTGCAACAGTTTGCTGCAGGAGACGCATGCCAAACTCTCACAGTAGCAACATGGGTTAAACAGAGACAAAGTTGGACTTTATTGTCTCTGCTTGTCCAGTGCCGACAGAACCGAGGATGACAGGCCAGGTGGCTGAGAGAGACCGGTCCCCCAACAGCCTGTCTGTGAAGACCGCCCTGGAGGATGAGACCGAGAAAGCCGAAGGCCTTCTGAGCAGGTAATGAAAGCTTCCTGAGGGTACTTTCTTTTTTTTTCTTTCTTTTTTTTTTTAACAAAAGAGATTTTTAAATAAAGTGTGCAATGAGGCTCAGGTGGGGTTTTTAATTTTTCATCCCAGAGTTCCATCTCTCTGCGATGACACGTCCTCGGAGCTGCAGAGAGTTGCTGATCTCGATCAAAATGGACGTAATTCAAGAAACTCTTTTCAAAGGAGCGGAGCCATTTCAAGGTGAAACTGTAACAACCAGCATCAGTCACAGAGCCGTCCAGTTGGTTTTAAAGCAAAAAAAAAAAAATAAAATAAAAAATAAATAAATGACTGCACACCTCGACTTGTACATAAAGCAACCCTGACAGATTCTGCTTGTCCCAAATCTGTGCAGCTTGTAAAGTTACACAGTCAAAAATTAACAGCAATATTTTGGTTTATTGAGCCTTTCATTGGGAATTTTTTTTTCCAAAGTCATATTTTCACCACATTATTCATAGATTTATAAATGTCCTAATTCACTAACTAAATGTTTATTTACAAGCTAAATATTTAGTTTACAAACTAAATACTTAACTTGCAAGTTAAATATTTAGTTAACAAGCTAAATATTTGGCTCTACACTAAATATTTAGTTTACAAACTAAATGTTTATGTCCAAGCTAAATGTTTAATTTACAAACTAAATATTTAACTTACAAGTTTAAAAAATTAGTTAATGAACTATGACATTTAGGTGTAAGTTAAATATTCAATTTCCAAGATGAATGTTTATTGTCAAAACTAAACCTTTAATTTCCAAACTAAATATTTATTGTCCAAGCTAAATATTTACTTTTCAAACTAAATGTTTAATTTTTAAGCTAAACATTTAATTCTTAAACTAAACATTTAATTTGCTGACTAAATATTTAGCTTGGACTTAAAAAAATATTTTCCAAACTAAATATTTAATTTCCAAGATAAATATTTAATTTGTGACTAAATATTTAGCTTGAACCTAAATATTTATTTTCCAAACTAAACATTTAATCTCCAATATAAATATTTAGTTTGAAACTAAATATTTAGCTTGAACCTATATATTTATTTTCTAAACTAAGCATTTAATTTCCTGAATAAATATTTAATTTACTAACTAAATCTTTAGCTCGGACCAAAATATTTATTTTCCAAACTAAACATTTAATTTCCAAAATAAATATTTAATTTGCAACTAAATATTTAGCTTGAACCTAAATATTTATTTTCCAAACCAAACATTTAATTTCCAAAAATAAATATTTAATTTGCTAAATAAACATTTAGGTCAGACATAAATAACTTGCTAGCTAAATATTTAACTTGTGAAGGTTGTTCTTCTAGTAAACTGTTACTAAATATTTAACATGCTAGTTAAATGTTTAGTTTGTAAATTAAACATTGACTTGGACATAAACATTTAGTTTGTAAACTAAATATTTAGTGTGGATCTAAACATTTAGCTTGCTAACTACATATTTAACTTGCAAGTTAAGTATTCAGTTTATAAACTAAATAGTTAGCTTGTAAATTAAATATTTAGTCTGGAACTATGACACAATAAATGTATGAATAACATGGTGAAAATATGACTTTGGAAAATAAACATTTTTTCTTATGAAAGGCTCAATAAACCAAAATATTGCTGTTAATTTTTGACTGTGTAACTTTACAAACAGCACCCCATATGCTAGCTCTTCTGCAGTTTTAGTTTTAAAGCTGAGATTTGATTTTAAAGGCTTTTCTTCCTCTCATGTCAGAATGGTGAACTTGGTGGTGAGGCTAAGGGAATGGGCTCACCGGAATATGCAGGAGGAGGAGGAGAGACCGGACTCCTTCCTGGAACGCTTTCGTGGCCCTGAACTCAGAACAGCCCCGAGTCGCAACAGCAACACCCACCCAGATGTCAACGGCAACAATGCCAAGGGGATCTTTTGGTAATGTTTTCATGTTCACAAGTTCATCAGTACTACAGTACAATAAACTGACCTTCAAAAAGCCAGTTCTTATGTGGACTGAGTATGAAATTGTCCAACACAATTTGGACTAATAATTATTTAGCATTTTTTGAAGCATTTTAAAAGGAATTTAGGACATTTTGGATAATTGTCATCAATGTTTAGCCAATCCCAATCTATGACAGCACATTGTGCAGTTTGTTATGTAAAAAATGAGAAACATGTTAACATGAATAAGATCTACAGCAAATATATCTTTAAGAAACACAAATAAATCAGGATATAATGATCTGCTGATCCAGTGTCCTGCAGGTGGTCTGTTGAGAATTCCCTTGTTGTAGCTAAAATACTTTGTGTCAAACTGTGATCTTTCTTAATAGACTCAACAAAAAAGATGGGAACCTATTGTGCTAAAAAGCAGCCGAAGGCCAAAGAAAATCTTAAACTTTACACTTTCAAAAGCCCAAAAATGACAAGAAAGTCTGGCTGCTTGGGAACCAAAAACAAAGAGTGACTCAAAACATTTGCACAGTAGTACCGTCTCTTAGCACATCTAGGGTTTTCTTTAGACCTAAAATAACTCACATTGTCGCAGAGGAACCAAACGGTTGTGATATAAATCAACTCAGCAGCTGTTTTTACCAAACACGAGCTAAAGAAACAGCCATTGTTGTATTCCTGCTGCTTTATCTCTTTGACAGCTTCGGTTGTTTTCTCCTCCGGCTTTCAGGAAAAAGTGGGATTTGTTTGTGGTGTCCCCGTCTGATGACATGTACTACCGCTGGTTATTTATCATCGCCTTAACTGTGCTCTACAACTGGTTCCTCGTAGTTGCAAGGTACCAATCATGGCAGAGGTTGTCTCATTTCTGCTGCAGAGCTGGGTCATGGATGAAGAGCCTACTTCACTGAATCTTGTTTTGTGTCCTCAGAGCGTGCTTCGACAAGCTGCAGTTGAACAACTACATCTGCTGGCTGGTGCTGGACTACCTCTCTGACACTGTGTACTTCCTGGACACTTGTGTTCGACTTCGCACTGGTAACTTTTATTTTTTTCCCAAAAAGGCAGTTACAGTTTTAATGGCAATGGGGGCAGGGACCATTCCTAAAAAACTGCTTACCCCCCACTGGCCCCCAGTGGCCAGATAGTTTTATCTGGTAAGCATTTTTCATTTCTCCAAGCTGTTTAGGATTAGTAGAACCTCATAAAAGTAATTTTTTTTAAGCAATATTGAGTTAAAAACATAAATATATAGTTTATTTAAAATTAAAAATAACTTTAAATTCCAGTCCCCTGAATAGAGACAACTGGTCTAAAACCAATGTCCTCAACATCAGGATGCAGGATTTCAGAGCTTATATGTTTTTTATTTATTTATTTATTTTAATAAATATTAATTTAGTAGAAGACAAGCTTCAGTAAGTTGAGTAATGACAACACTTTTCTCAATAAGTAATGTCAAATTAAAATAAATAATGGAATGTATTAAATTATTTTAAGGATTTTGGTTTTGGTGTGTCAAAAAGGAGAGAGCCCGCAGCATATAAATTGAAAAATAAATAGAAGAAATTATATATATTTTTAAAAACAGCTACATTGTTTTCCCACATCCTTATTTTTGAAGCACTTGACACATGTCAGAACAAGGATTGGACAAATCTGAGAGAAAAAAATAAGAGTATTTCCAAAAAACTTAGAAGAACCTGAAGAGATTGATGAAGAACAAGTTAAAAAGAGTGCAAACCTTTGAAACAAAATACTGTACAAAAAAAAAAAAATCAACGGATGGTTTACATTCTTTGTCCTGTTTTTATATTATAAAAACAGGACAAAGAATGTAAACCAGAAATTATCCAGTGTTCATCTTTTTCAACTTTTTTAAGCATCTTTCTATTTCTAGTCTATTTTTCTTTAAGACTTGTCTTACTTTCAGGTAAATCCTTTATTTCTGACCATCCAACCATCCACCAATCACCCTTTTATTTTAAGGTTCTATTTTAATGTGTGTGTCACACACACCACAGCAAAAACAGGAGTGTTAATTCAACCCATAGAGCGTTAAATTTGACACTTTTCCTGAGTTTATATAATTCTCACAGATTCTGCGTTAAAAGTACACTTTGAAAAGTGTTAATATTTTAACTCTTTAATAGTGTTAAATATTCGACACCCTTGGTGTTGTTTTATGACACCACTTAAAGTGCACTTTCAACTCAATAGTGTTGTTCTCTTTCACAGTGTTAATTTGTTAACATACATTGTTATTTTATGACACATTTAAGTGCTTTTTAAACTAAAATTGTGTTGTTATTGTTGTTGTTTTTGTACCCTATTAATCCCCAGTAGAAATAAATTTTCTGCATTTTTCCCATTGCACATGTGAGCATGTGCATGTGGGGCAGGGGGCTATGGGCCCAGAGTGGGGCAAATGAGGGTGGAGGCAGGTGTGGGTGTTTCACCTTTACCACCCACATTTTGATGTTGTTAGTCTAGGAGTTGGATATTTTTGACAAAACAAAAAAAAATTAAATAAAAAAAAAAAAAAAAAAAACCAGAAAAGCTGGGAGAAAAGGAAAATTTTAAAACTGCTTAATTTTTTTCAACCATGAAAGAATCACTACTAATGTAACAACAAATTAGAAGCAAACTTCACCAAGGTCAAAAAACAAGAACATTCAATGCCAACTTCACAGTTTTTGTAAAAACTGTGGGAAGAGGGACCTTGTTTCATAGTTTCTCATGTCATAATGAACACTTTAGCAGCTTCAGCGCTTCCATTGTCGAGTGTCAGCACATCTAAAATGTGAAGCGCAATAAAGTTGTATCTCACTGGACGACCTTTGTCGTGGACTAATTGGAAACAAATGATGCTCACTTTTATTTTAAATCACATGGAACAACACATTTTGACAAACTCCCAGTGAAAACTGGGCCAAAGTTCTCAGGAAGTTCAGATACATATTGAGGGGAAATGCCTCTCTCATTGTAAGGTGACAGAAACTAAGTGGAAGAGGATTCAAGACCACCATAAGGTCTCTGGGACTACTTTTAGAGTGAATATGTCGCTCATTATTTTTAACATGTTCAAAATTTGTGGTACATTAACGCGAGGTCCTTTGATTCATATGAGGAAATTAAGAACAATTTTCAGATGTTTTCATCGCAAAAACTTTTTTTGCAATTTGTCGCCAACAGTCGCCGTGAGATTTAAAGGTAACAAAGAAACTGATAAATTAAGGTGAATACCTTTAAATTCTCTACTACAGTTCAGCTTTATCTCTTTCCATGAACTAATTTGCAGAGCTGCAAGTTGACACAGAACTGATTTTGGTCTCTGTCTCAGGTTTCCTGGAACAGGGTCTGCTGGTGAAAGACCACGCCAAGCTAAGGGACAGCTACGTTCGAACTCTACAGTTCAAGCTGGACGTGTTGTCCATCCTTCCCACCGACCTGGTTTACATCCACACTGGCATCCACACGCCTCAACTCAGGTTCAACCGTCTGCTGCGCTTCCCACGCATGTTCGAATTCTTTGACCGCACCGAGACGCGCACCAACTACCCCAACATTTTCCGCATCTGCAACTTGGTGCTCTACATCCTGGTCATCATCCACTGGAACGCCTGCATCTACTATGCCATATCCAAGTCTTTGGGATTTGGCTCGGATTCTTGGGTGTTCCCGAACATCTCCAGTCCTGAGTTCGCCTCTTTGACGAGAAGCTACGTCTATTGTCTGTACTGGTCAACTCTCACTCTCACCACCATTGGAGAGATGCCCGCACCCGTGCGGGACGAAGAATATCTGTTTGTGGTCTTTGACTTTCTCGTTGGGGTGCTGATCTTTGCAACGATTGTGGGAAACGTGGGCTCCATGATCGCCAACATGAACGCCACCCGCGCCGAGTTCCAAGCTCGAATCGACGCCATCAAACACTACATGCACTTCCGGAAAGTCAGCAGAGAGCTGGAGACACGTGTCATCAAGTGGTTTGACTACCTCTGGACCAACAAGAAAGCGGTGGACGAGCAGGAGGTGTTGAAGAACCTTCCGAACAAGCTGCGGGCTGAGATCGCCATCAATGTACACCTGGAGACTCTGAAGAAAGTCCGAATTTTCCAGGACTGTGAGGCTGGGCTGCTGGTGGAGCTTGTGCTCAAACTACGCCCACAGGTTTTCAGTCCGGGAGACTACATCTGCCGGAAAGGAGACATCGGTAAGGAGATGTACATTATTAAAGAAGGGAAGTTGGCTGTGGTGGCCGATGACGGAGTCACGCAGTACGCCCTCCTCACCGCCGGCAGCTGCTTTGGAGAAATCAGCATCTTGAACATAAGAGGCAGCAAAATGGGAAATCGTCGGACGGCCAACATTCGCAGCTTGGGTTACTCCGACCTTTTCTGCCTCTCCAAGGATGACCTGATGGAGGCGGTGACCGAGTACCCAGATGCCAAGACGGTGCTGGAGGACAGGGGGCGGGAGATCCTGAAGAAGGAGGGTCTTCTGGACGAGAACGCAGAGAGGGGCGGGCTGCAGAAAGAGGACACAGAGGAGAAGGTAGAGAGGCTGGAGTCCTCTCTGGACACCCTGCAGACTCGTTTCTCCCGTCTCCTCAGTGAATACACAGACACTCAGCAGAGGCTGAAGCAGCGCATCACTCTGCTGGAGCGGCAGCTGAATCAGACGGACTGTGGCACAAACTACAGCACAAGTGCCAGTGAACATGAGGCTGGGGCTGACGGATCCACGAGCGGGACACCAAATCGGAAGGTTGTTCAAACGCTGAACAGAACAAGTCCAAAAATAGCCCACTAAAACCTTTTTTAATGTTTATTTTTATTTGATCAGAACCCTTTTGTTTTGTTTTTTTTTCGGAAGATTTTTCCAGTTTAGCGAATAAAGATATATTTGTAATACCCGGTACTTTAACTGGACAAAGAAAGTCTGGTGTCTTTTGTTAAAAACATCAAGACACAACATGATCTGGTCTTTGGGTTCTAAAATTATTAGATTCCAGCCTCACAAGCAGAAAAATACGCAGAAGACTCCAACATATCAATGTTTAGATTCATTAGGTCTTTAAGACTGGACTTGCTTTTCCTTAAGAAAAACAACTATTAACAGTCAAAAACAGAGATTTGAGAGCAGTTTAAAGGCTGACGTGAATGTTTTAGCTTCACTGAGCAGAATAAAGTTATCAATCATAGAAGAAGAGACAAATAAATGGAGCTCCGTTGGACTAAAAGGTGCAGTCCGGTTGCTTTGTGGTGCAGTTTATGAGTCACCTGTGTTTACGGTGTTTGTTTGCATCAGCAGAGGGATTCAGTTCCCTCTTTGGGCCATATATTATGCTCTGGTTCTGTACACACCGACTCCTGCTGCCACTCCTGGGAACAAAACATCTAAGGAGACGTTCACTCAATTATTTTCCAGCGACCTCATTTTCGAAGTCAGAGCTGCATAAACACGGCAGGTAACAAAATGGAGTTTGTTCCTCCTCCAAACTCCTGCTGCTGGGGGATGTTAAAGTTTGTGCCATAAAAAAGAAACTCAAGACTTTTTTATGTTTTAAAATGCCATGTTGCATCCTCTTTTGAATACTATGTACCGGTAGTAAGTTGTGGAGCATTGCATTATGTTTATAAACAGTTTTTTGAAAAAGGATTTTAATAAAAACAGTGAGTGGACAGAAGGACCGTGGATTTTCCCGTTTTTCAGCTTCTACATTCCAGGATGCAAGTGAAGCACGTTGATAAGCAGCTGGAACAATGTCTGCAGCTGAGCAGAGAGGAACAGAGAGGCCGGAGGAACCGAGCCCTTTAAAAGGCACGATGACGTCATTTATCTTTATTCACCTGCAGCATATCATTCAGTCACAGCAAAATGTCACCTGCAGTGACACTTCAAGAGTAGGATGAGTAGAATGAGCAGAAAATGTTGCTGTAAAGTGCAATTGTTGTTTTTCTTTCTAATGAAATCCTATTTTTTTTGTGTGTGTGTTTTGCTTTTTCTGACTCTTAAGCTAGATTTTTCCAGCTATTTGTTTGCATTCACTATCTCTGACACTTAGCTAGCATTTTGCTTTATGCTTGCATTTACTGTACGTAGCTATTTCTTCCTTTAAGATTTCTGCTAATGTTTTGCTACTTTTGGCCCTTTACTAGCATTTACCTGCTTTTGTGCTAGCATTTAGCTACGACTATCTAAGCTATAGTCTTTTTCTAGCTTTTTTACTGGCATTTTGTTGCTTATGCCTCTAAGCTTATACATTTACTTAAATACTCAACTCTAACTTAAATACTCAAGTCAATAAGCATTTGGATTACTGGTATTTTAACATCTTCAATCAATCTGGTTTTAGGAAACCACACAGCACAACGACTGCATTGTTGAAGGTTTAATGATGTTGAAGCATCGAATGCTAAGGATTATTGTGCTGCACTTTATTTAGACCTGTCTAAAGCTTTGTAGACCATAACATCTTATGCCATAAGCTCTCAGAAACTGGTTTCTCGGACCACACTATCGGTTGGTTTTCTAATTACCTCTCAGATTGGAGATAATGTGTTCAACATAATGGTACTTCTTCCAGCTATTTAACTGTCAACAATTGTGTACCACAAGGTTCAGTCTTAGGACCCACTCTCTTTATAATCATAATATGTTACGTAGGTCAGATCATCCCTGATGCATCCTGACATTTCTATGCTGACGACACAGTTGTTAATTGCTAGAACAGTTGCTAAGGTTTCTCAGCTTTTACAGTCTGCATTTGACATCATTCAGTCAGATTTGTTCAGTCTCAAGTGCTAAATGCTGATAAAACCAAAGGGATGTTATTTTCAAACAGGAAGTCAGTACCAGCAGTCCTTCCTTCTATGTGAATGATGTTCCTATTGAGTTTGTTGACTCCTACATACGGTATGTAAGTTGGGAATCTTGGTCCATGCAGGCTCTTTTAAGCCTCAATATGTCATGATCATTCCAAAAAATTTGGTAAAGAAACTGAAAGTTAAATTGGGTTTCTTTTTCAGAAATACATCTTGTCTAACTCTGATTGCTAGGAAACTGTAACTGCAACTTTCCTTCCCTCCATTGATTACGGTGACATTACATGAATGCTCCTACAAGCTCCCTGCAGATGCTGTCTATCATGGTGCACTCAGATTCATAACTGCCTGTAACTATTGTACCCATCACTGCACCCTATGTTCACT
>JARVGV010000350.1:27030794-27042495 GCA_031762435.1 Hypsolebias longignatus | reverse complement strand
GTAAAATACTTCCACACAGCGACATGTTACGATGAAAAGTTGGCTAGCTGTTAGCTAAAGTGCTACTCACTCAGTCCGCTCGTAGCCAAGTACAAATGGATTTCCTGAATGTAACGTGAAGCGGGTCTTGTTACTCTGGGTTCATAAGACACGCCTCCGGATCGGATCTGCCCCTTCCTACTACCGTTGCATTGTGGGGAATGTAGTGTTGGTGCGTGCAAAACACCAGCGGGCGGCTGTGGACTGAGGGCCGTTTCTAATAATGAAATATCATCCGGGGGCCAGAGATAATAAATTTGCGGGCTGGCACTTTGACATATGTGATCTACACAATGGACCTTATGGCAGGGGCACCACAAAGTGTGCATGTGGGAGGGGCGGGGGGAGCTGGAGAAGAAACAGCAGTACCTGAACATCTGTCTCCACCTGTAGGTCCAGCTGAGCCATGTCCTTCTTTAGCTCCTCCAGGGGGCGAAACTTGGCCCTCACAGAGCCCTGCAGACGATCACACAGCGCTGCTGCTTCAGCTCTGACATGTTCTTCAAACTGAGTTTAAACCAGACAGCTGCTACCTGAGGGTTCAGATCCTCCTTGATCTTCTTCATAGCTTTCTTCAGCTCATCAGCACTGTATTTGTTCTCTCTGTAAACACAGACATTTGCTGCTGCAGTACACTTTAACCTGAACCACAAGAACTAAACCGGTGGTGCAACAGTCCCACCTGTGCTCCTGACGCCAGTATTTGAGCTGCTCTTCTCCGAGCTTCACCTCCCTCTCGCCCGTCTGTAGATTCAGCCTCACATGAGAACCTGCAGGTACAACCTGGCCTGATCCATGCACGCCGCACACAGACAGGGAACATACCTGGGTTAGTCTGTGCTGCTGACGGAACAGCAGCATCAGGATCACTGGGCGTGTTTCTTCAAGCTGAAAATACTTAATTTATTAAAGAACAGGAAGCTGCTGTGGGGGTGAATGAAGAACAGCCTCCGCAAACTTTTTCTTGAAACTCACTCAGAAATATACTGTGCCCTTCTGTTATATTGTTGGACTCTATGAAAATGAAGTCTGTGTACTTTTCACTAAATACATATTAAATCATGTAACAACATTTTCCCCTACAGTGCCCTTTTATATGGTGGATTAAATAATACAGATACACATGTGTTACACCTACATCCACCGGTCACAGAGGGATTTGAATATTGCGTGTTTTTCTGGACTGTAATTAAACAGGGAATTAAATAAAACATTTATGTTTTTGATGGAAGATATTCAATAAAATAGGAGTTACACTGTGTGGAAGAACAGATGTAGTTTTTATTTTGTGTTTGAGGTGATGCAGAGATCCTGGCGAGTGGGGGGAGCAGTTTCTTTAACCACTAGGCATAATGGTGGAGCCAGGGGGTGGCCAATGGTGGCCTTGGTCACTACAGAATAATCTTCAGTCATCTTAATCATTTGAGGAAACTAAACTTTTAAGCAATTTAATAACTAATCAAGTCAAACCAGATTTATTTATAGAGCACCTTTAAAACAGGAACTGTTACCAAAGTGCTTAACAAAAACATCACAGCATCAAATAAAATCATCAGGATATAATTACAGCATATGGAATAAAACATAAAAACACAAAACATTATCAGAAACAATGAAATACTAAGTCAGATCACCGTGTGTTAAATGTCATTGAGTACACGTGTGTTTTCAGGAAGCAGAGACTGAAGTGGCCTGTCGAATGTTTTGGGGGGGGGGGGGGGCCGATTGTTCCAGAGTTTAGGGCCCACGACTGAAAAGGCTCCATGTCCTCTGAGCTTCAACCTCTTCTTTGGTACCACCAAAAGCAGCTGGTCTGATGCTCTCAAAGCCCGAGAAGGAGCATAAAGATGAAGAAGGTCTGAGAGGTATGAGGGTGTGAGGTCACTGAAGCACTGGAATGTCAGCAGAAGAATTTTTAAATTGCTTCTGACACGCACAGGGAGCCAGTGAAGGAAGGCCAGAACCAGTGAGATGTGCTCGAACCTGTGAGTTCCTGTTAAGAGCCGAGCTGCAGCATTTTGGACGAGCTGGAGAAGGGACAGGGACACCTGACTGAACCCAACATAAAGTGAGTTACAGTAGTCCAGCCGGGTTGTAATGAATGCAAACACTAACTTTTCAAGGTCGGACCTGGACAGAACGGACTTAAGCTTAGCTATCTGCCTTATTGCCTTAAAAAATTGATAAAAGTTACAAAATTCAGGAAAAGGAGTGATCTCCAATTCTTTCAGCCATCCATCACCTTTACCCACTACCTCCTTTCCAAAACATGGGGGTCACTGGTGCCCATGTCCAGAAGTCACTACAAGAAGCAGGGTACACCCTGGACAAGTCTCCAGTCCATCACAGGGACACAAAGAGACAAACAACCATTCAGTCTCTCACTCACACCTAGAGACAATTTAGAGTTACCAATCAGTCTAACATGCATGTTTTTGGTGTGAGGGAGGAAACTGGAGTACCCTGAGAAAACCCACACATGCACAGAGAGAACATGCAAACTCCACCCAGAAAGATTTTGATCTGGCAACCTTCTTGCTGAGAGGCGACAGCTCTACCAACTGTGCCACCCCCAGTTCTTTTGAGAAGTGCTGAAGTGTGTTCTAGCTGGAGGGCCAGAGTTTGAGAACATCTTCTTAATAATGATAAGTGCTGTGTGTGTTCCCATACAATGGCATCATCTCTACATTTAACCCATCGCACCTGGGATACACACAGGTGGAGCAGTGGGCAGCTATGTAAGCACCCGGGGAGCAATTGGGGATTGGGTGTCTTGCTCAGAGACACCATGACATGTGGAGGTGTCTGGAGATCAAACCTGGGACTTTTGTGTCCCGAGTCGGCTGCCCTGCCTCTAGCCCATCTCAGCCCCCCAGCTCAGTAGAGACTTGTGGAAGACTGACGTTAATGAAAGACTGACAGTAAGGGGGCTGTTCACAAGTCATGCAACAGAACAAGTATGATCGAAGCAGACAGAGGATGGACTTGTAATTAAACAAGTATCAATGTAGAAGTCTGTGGATGTGTAACAGTAAAGTTCAATGATGAGCGGGAGGTTTATTGTCTGTAATAAATCTCAAAGCTCCAAGCTGGACAACATCCAGCTGGCTTAAAGAGCTGGCAGAGGCGTTCATACGCACAATATTACCAGTCTATAGAAGGTGGCCGAAATTTAATGTTTACTGGCACAAAATGGGAAACAAGACTTAGGACTAAAGAGGAATCCCAATTTTAACTTAAGCCCTTTGTGGTGTCTCTGGGCAGCACACCTCATCCCCAAATTCCCACCCCCCCACCACCACGCTTTCAATAGCTGCTCACTGCACCACCTGGTGGTGGATGGGTTAAATGCAGAGACTAATTGTCTCATTGTATAGAAACATACAGTGATGACATTGTGTGACATTATTATATTATTATTATTTAGTAGATTGTCACTGTTAAAGTTTAAGTTTTCACAAATCATCATCAGTCTTTAAAGTGGTACGTTTTAAAATCCTGTCTAAACTTTTATTTTTATTTTCATTTACCCTTTATTTATCCATGTTAGTCTCATTGAGCCACGATAACTCATTATCAAGAGAGACCTGTTCAGGGAGCAGATGGTGGGGGTTAGGGGCCTTGCTCAGGGGCCCAGGGTGGGGCGAATGAGGGTGGAGGCAGGTGTGGGTGTTTCACCTTTTTCCACCCACATTTTTTGATGTCTGTACTGGGGCTTGAACCGGCAATCTTCCTATCACAGGCCCACCGTCTCTAACCACTGTGCCACCATCTCCTCCTAAATATCACTTCATCACTGCAGCTACAGTGCGCTCTCAGGACTTTATTACCTGCAGTACCCTCAGTGTGAACTGAAGCAAAAGGGCCTTCTTTACTGTTTTCTGGAATATCTTGCAAAAACATCTGAAGCTCTCGACTTTGACCTCTCTAAGGGATTTTAAACATCTAAGTTCAATGCAAAAATCAATGCAGACATGTTCCTGTTTTTAGTATCTTACACCATTTTTTAGCATGCTTTTGTTATTTTGTTGACTTTTTATTTTTCATTTTATAGGATTTTATGATTGTTTACTACTGTCTGTACCTCAACTGTGGTTTTTGTTAAAATCAGGTCTCTCTTGTAAATGAGTCCTCGTGACTCAATGACACTAACCTGTATAAATAAAGGTTGAATGGAAAAAAGCTTGATTTTGGTTTTGTTGCTAGCATTTCAATATTTCTTAGCATTTTGCTTCTTCAGCCTCCTTTTAGCTTTTTTTTTTTTTTATTTAGCTGTATAGCTTGTCCTACTCATTTAATCCGTTTTACTTTTTCCCAGCAGTTTTTAGGTGTTTTTATTTTTTGCTTCATGCAGCTTCAGTTGTCCAATTTTCAGCTATTGATGTATTTCAAATAAGCTTTGATGTTTAAGCAGTTTTCTGCAAGGTCAACATCCACACTGGATTTTTGCAGGAAATGTTAATTTTTCTTTTTTTTTAATATACATTTCCTTTTCAGAAATGCCCATAGATGAAAATGAACCATGGGTAGAAATTTTCACAAGCTGGGGTCTTTTTACCGGTAATTGAAAAATATTTGCACCAGATTTGTTTGTAAGGTCACACTTCTATTGTTTCTTGTGCTTGCTACAAAAACAAAAGAAAATTTTAGCGCATTTTAATTTGAAGCAGCCACTTGAAATAAATTTTGCAGATTGAGCTCATCTTGCAGTGTTTCTGTTGAAACATTGACTTAAAACATATTTAGTTGTGCTGTTATCCTTCTTAGTTCTGATTCTGAGAAGGGTCCAGCTTTAGTTTATCATGTGGCCTGTTGCCCCGACAAGCAAATATGACCAGAAAAAAAAAATAATCTAGTCAAAAATCTGTAAACTTTCACATGATGCCCTTTTCCTAAATGCATTCATACCCTATAAAAATGATTCATTGGGCTTTTGTAGTTTTTTTGTTTTTTTAGTAATCATCATACTATGTGTAAACATTTTAAATACCAGTTTATCTCATACTGTATTGAACTATTTAAAAATACAAGAATTGCAACTTTTTATGTTGTAACCATGAAGTAGCCTCTACTGGCCCAACACATTAAACTACAATGACTTGACATCAAAATTACTCCCATTTACCGGAATATACTGGTAAAACCCAAGCAACGTGAGCCAAAAGTGTTTTAGAGCTCTTGGGCGCCAAAATATTGACAGAAAACCATCTTAAAGTCTATTAACTGGTTCTCACGTTTTTGTAACTAGAAGGCCAAAACTGTCAATTAACCTCATTAATCCAGGTATAAATCCAACAATGTTCAGTCAGGTTATCTGGACGGTTTGTTTTGTTGCTGAGATGTTTCATCCAAAGGACTCCCTTCAGTCTGAGGAGCCACCAAACCAAACTGAATCCCATGGTTTGCTGGTAATAATGAGGATTAATGAGCATGAACTTTGGTGTTTTGCATTTTTATGATTTGTTCAATTAGCTTTGAATAGATAAGAGTGCTGTATGAATGGACAAATGAGGGCAGATTGTAGTGTAAAGCACTTTTTGAGTATCTTGATAAGATATAGGTGCTACCACGTCAGTACAGGCCATTTACTGTTTGGAACCACTTTGGCATGGTCTGCCTTGGGGGAGTTGACGAGGGCAGGCCCTGGAGGCCATCTTACCACCAGCAAACTTGTTTTTTCCCACTCTAGGAGTGAGTTGTTTGTGGGATTCAGTGTGGTTTGGTGGCTCCTCAGACTGAAGGAGGTCCTTCGGATGAAATGTCTCAGCAACAAAACTAACCATCCAGATGACCTGACTGAACATTGTTGCACCTGACAGGCAATAAAATCAGGATCTAAACACAACTAAAAAAGGTGACGGTTCCTAGTGTTAGTTGCTGACAACATAACGGTCATGTCTTCTGTTGCTTAACAACAAAATAATTCAAATTTAGGAAAACATGAATTAATTATTCTCAGGGTTTTGCCCGTTTTGTTGCGAGCAGGTTAAAGTTTCTGCTGGTGCTGCATAAGTAACAACTTGGTCATCCACTCCAGATGTCCGCAAAGGTTCTTCTCTGCCCTTTTGAGTATTTTTCATTTGGAGCAAAGATCATATATTCCGATTTTTTCTGATTTTAGCTTTATTTCACTTTATTATGCAACGTGTAAATACTGGTGCCAGTGGTTTTTATAACGGTTTGAAACCCCAAGTGTTTTGAGCAGAATCCCGCAGTCCTCATCTGCTTGTGTTGTTCGTAAAGACGGTTATAAGGTGCGTTTACAGAAACTGATGAGTTTACATTTGACCTGCTGGCTCTCATTTATGTTTTTAATTTACCCTTTATTTTTCCAGGTAGTCTCATTGAGCCACGAGAACTCATTTTCAAGAGAGACCTGTTAGGGAGCAGATGGTGGGGGTTAAGGGCCTTGCTCATGGGCCCAGAGTGGGGCGAATGAGGGTGGAGGCTTGTGTGGATTTTTCACCCTTTCCACCCACATTTTGATGTTGTCGGTACCGGGATTTGAACCGGCGATCTTCCGCTCACAGGCCCACCGTCTCTAAGAATTATTGGATTATTTAACATCTCAAACCTGAGTGAAAGCAGACCCTAAATACTGAGCTGTCAGTTCAAGTCAGATGTTTAAAATATTCATTTTTATCTGCTTATTTATTATTAATAAAGACATATTTATGAGAGAGCGAGCCACCAGGTGAAGCTTCTAATAACACGTGTTCTTTAGAAAGTGTGTCCTTGACTTTACACCCAGTCTGTTAAATCAGAAGTGAGCAGTGCCTGTAAGCGGCTGCTCCAGCTGCTCAAACATTGGGCTCAGGTTACTCGACAGGTGCGAGCCAACTGGAGCAGCGTGTTGAGCGTGCGCAGTGTGCACGGACACTACACAATTCACCCCGATGGCTTGAAGAAGAAAGAAAAGACACTTCAAACATGCTTCTAAATACAACTACAGTATATTGTTTGTGGTCAGCTTATTTAAAAATCAAACGGTGCCGCCCACTTTTTTATTTGGCACAAAGTAACATCTCCAATCCCCAGGACCTGCTGCGTGAAGTGACTAAACCCAGCGTGACATCAAACACACCCCTTCTGTCGAAACCTCAACTTTTCTGCTTTAATGCGTCAAATTAGCACAAATATTCCAACAGAACGTATCAGGATCCTTCTGATAACTGCAGAAAGTAGACTCAAAGAAACTATGATTTCTTTATCCTAACATTACTGTGATTGAACGTGAAGGTATTTATAGAAACGATGCAGCCGCGAGGGGCCGCCTGTGCGCTGCGGACTGATTGGCTGAGAGGATCCGCTGGGAATAAAAGCTAGCGCATCCGCATGTGCAGGCTGTGTTTGGGTCCGTCCACCCGCTCCAACTTCTCAAAGTGTTTCCTAGCATTACGAATGTTGATGAGAGTTGCTGCAGATGCTGTAAACAAATAAATAGAAATCAGCTCAAATCATCATGGGTGCAGTTTTACAGTCTTTTGCTGTTCGTCCTTGAGTTTGTTGCAGAGGCGGGCTCTGTCAGCGACTTACGGATGGAGGGGTCCGACATGATGACCATGACGTACGTGTTGGAGGTGAAGACGTCGATGAAGGCTGCGAAGTTGGAGTTCCTCACTTCCATGCTTTGGAAAGAGGCCGCAAGCTTACTGGAACAAGAGTACCACGGCACATTACACACCCGTCGATTCAATTCAGTTTATTTATACAGCGCCAAGTCACAAAAAGAAGTCATCTCAGAGAACTGAACAGAAACATTTATAAATAAAAATAATAATTTAACATTATTTATCTGAACAGACTGATTTGAATTTAACTTCATCGCAGACTCTAATCTTGAGCAAGCATGAAGGCGACAGTGGAAAGGAAAAACTCCCTCATGAGGAAGAAACCTTTAGCAGAACCAGGCTCAGGACAAGCGGCCATCTGCTTCGACCGGGTCGACAAAACTGGTGCACAGAAGTATCTAAAGCAACGGCCCGGACAAGCAAACTTCTTGTTGCTCATGAAACATTCACACTATTGTGATCCATTTTTCTTCCGTACATTTTTCGGCATCTTCTTGTTCCACAATGTTCGTGCTAATTTAACAAATCAAAAACATTCAGCTTGTTCAGGAGAAGGGTGATATGACTTTTGGTATTGGTGCAACTTTAGCTTTTTGAAATATTTAACCTTTTCTGACACTTTTTCCTCTCATAGGAAATTAATTACCGGGTAAGTTAATCTTACATCCTTCATATCTTTAGATCTGTTTACAACCTTTTAATTCTCCTTTCACATTTTGTTCTGCTTCAGCTTCTTTCAGCTTCATTCTGCCTACTACAACATTTTTGTGATTCTTCTAACTTATTTCTGCTAATTTCAGCTTGTTGTGCCCCTTTCCGCTTATTTCTGTAAGTTTCAGCTTTTACTACTATCTTCTTTCAGCAAACATGTTCTTTCTGCTTTGTTCTGCTAATTTAAGCTTGTTCTAACTTGTTCTACAATTTCAGCTACTTTTTTTTTTTTTTTTTTTGGTAAATAATTTTTTTAGATAATTTTAGCTGTTTCCAGAAAAAGAAAAGAAATTGTGGTAATTTCAGTTACTTTCAGCCTAATTAACTTCCTTCTGCTAATTTTAGCTTGTTATGCTCCTTTCAGCTATTTCTGCTAATTTAAGCTTTTTCTGCTATTTCAGCTACTTTTTAGCTGTTTTGTGCAAAATTGAGCTTTTTAAGCTACCGTAATTCCACATTTTTAGCTAATTTCAACTCCTTCCACTTGCTTCTGGTAGTTTCAACTTCTTTCTGATTTTTAAGTTCCTTTTCAGATTTTATTTTTTTTTAAGCTAATTTCCACTTTTCTGGCTAACTTGTTACTTTTGTGCTCATTTATGCTTTATAAAACCCAACTCGGCAAATGTGTGTTCTTTCTGCTTTCTTCTGTTAATTTAGACTTGGTCTTACATTTCAGCTACATGTGAACATGTTTTAAGCTAATTTCAACTGTTTTTCTAATAAGTTCTTCAGCAGTAAGCATTCATACTGCATTTTCACAGGAAAGGCATTTTCTCAAGTTTTAACTTTGACCTTGACCTTTGAGCTGGGATGATGAAATGATTGTGACGTACAAGTTTCATAAGTTTAATAGAATTATTTTGAACGCATCCATGAAGTTCTATAAAAGCACTAGAGTGCGCTCTGCCCGTCACCTCAATGTTTACATTTGTGACATCATGGAGAAGATAAGATGGCGTCTGAAATGAGCTACTGCTCACAGCCAACAACAGTTTAACAGCAAGCCCAACTGGATCTGTCATGAATTATTTTTCAACAATTATTTTAACTAGTTCTCCCTATTGTGTTGCGGATCAGGACAAGCGTTGACCTGGCTTTAACTTTGACCTTGAATTGTGACCTTCTTGGAGCAGGGTCATGATAAGTGTACGCAACACTAAGTCTGGCGTCGATGCATGTGTGTCTGAAGCTTTGTTTCAGAGAACTGATGTGTGGAGAGAAGATGGTGCGTTACCTGCAGCTGAGTTTGAACTGTTTGATAATGTTGCTAATCTTCTCAAACCTGTGAGCGTCCCGCTGCTCTTTGCACTGATAGTGCGAGATCACCTGCATTAATTAAAACGTAAATAAATAAAGGATCCAAATCAGGATGATGTTAAAAACGCAGGCGGCTCTCACCAGGAAGGTGGCTCTCTCAAACAGGAGGACTTCGTCAGCCTCTATGATCTGTGCAAAGTTTCTCAGGTTGGTCTCCAGCTGCTGGACGTTGGGGATGAGCTGATACACGATACTGGACCAGGCCTGAAAGACGTTTGGAGTTATTTCGATGATTTTTAAAATGGTGTCAGCGTTCATTTTTAAAATTCACAACCTTATACAGAGTTTCATCCCAGATTGACGTCCTGAAGCACGTGCACGCCAAAGGTCGAGACAGTCTCTTCAGGTCTTCTTCTCGCTCCTTAAAAATCTGTTAAAACAACCAAAAAATAATAATTTCATGAAGCAGTTTGTTCTGCACATAAAAGATGCACATGTATACCGTGTGTAAACACAGTTTTATTTCTAAACTGTTTCAGTTATGTTGCATTTTGATTCACTTTATGGAGCAAAAAACCTAAAATAACAAAAATCAAACATCAAACTGACTTGTTGTCAAACCACTGACTGCGTGTCACTTCTGAAGGTCTAACCAACAAGAAAACCCTCTTAGTTTTATGAAAAATGTCCAACAGTTTCATCATTGTACAAAAAAAACAAAGCAGTGAATATTTGATGAAAAATATATGTAATTTTTAAGAAATTATCTCAATAGCTTTTTTAAAAAAAAAAAAATCAAATTTCATTATAGCAGAAACAGTTTGTAGTGCTTTTAATTAAAAAAAAAAAAAAAAAAAAAAAAAAAACAACAACTCGTTTTTAAATGTGCTATACAGTAGTCCCTCATTACTTCGTGGTTCGACTTTGGCAGACTCGCTCTTTTGTGATTTTTAAAAGTAAGATTGATTGCACATGACAAAAAAAAAAAGATTGTACACGACGCATGAGTGTCAACTTTAATATTACTCACGTGATTAGGGAAGGTACGGGATAAAAAGTTAACGAAAAATATAATACTGTACTTCGGACAGGCACCACCATTTTGTAGTTTTCTCTCAATAAAGCCCTATTTACACAGACATAGTGGGGCAAAACATAGGTTTTTTTGTATGTTAATTAGAGGAAAAGATCTGGGTTGACATATGCAAATTCTGTGTTTACATGAAACCAGAGGAATCTCCCCCACCCTCCTGAATCTGCTGTAGTTACCATGCCGGGTCATTAGTTGGCGCTGTGAATTTTGTACCTTCACCTAATGTGCATGCGTGCTGCCTCAGCCCGCTCCTTTCCTCTGGGCTAAAAGCTCCGGTAACATCTCAACAACAAGTTAAAGCTGGATTTTGATGAGTTGAAAGATTTGACGCCAAGTGGGACCGCTTTGTCCAACAGCTCTACACCAGTCGCTGATTGGACCAGAACTGAGTCGACGATGATAATGTCGGACTTTACTCTGTGATAATTCGTAGCCGATTTACAGCCGGTAAATCAAAGTTCTTAATACTGTTTGCTTGTGTTTACTTCAATTACAAAACAACCAACTGAGTTTTTATTTTTCCTGTGAGGAGAAGCTGTCCTCCCATCAGGCAGACCAGTTCCGGAAGAGCCTCAGCCCAGGTGCGGTGCAGGAGGACATCAAAGAGAGATGTTGGATCAACTATTCACTTGTAATTCTCCTCAGTTCTTTTTGCCAATCTGATCAGTGTTTTAAGCTACATTAAGCAAAGGAGTGACAGCCTGAACAAACCAGATAAACAACAAGGGACCAGTATCCAGGATGAAAACAGAGCAGAGTCCCGTTCATTAATGTAGTTATAGTTCAGTTAACATGTTTTTAATAGTGTTCACTTAAGTTTAATTATCAGTGTTTGTGTGACATACAGCTTGTGGTGTTGAATTAATAAAAATTAAACCTGATACCATAATTTTCAACTTTAATAACACGCAACATGTCATCAGTTACATCTGATAACTTGAATTACATAATGTCCAGATAGCTTCATTTAGTTCAGATAACTTATATATATATATATATATATATATATATATATATATCTTACACTAAC
>JARVGV010000350.1:26895391-26906794 GCA_031762435.1 Hypsolebias longignatus | reverse complement strand
ATTATAGACTATATATATATATATATATATATATATATATATATATATACACAGTATATAAAAAGGCGTTTTAAACGCAATATTCTAAACAATGTTTCTAATCTTTAAACGCTCTTAAGAGCACAGAACGTCATGATTTCCCCTCCCTGCCGCCGCTGCTCTCAGCCACGCCCACTTCTCTGCTCTGCATGCAGATCAGCTGCAGCAAGAAGTTTATCTTGCAGCAGTGCGGGCAGGTACTAAATAATTTAAAATAATTAATTTTAAATTAAAAATCCATGCCAATCATGCAGCTCATCCATCAATCAGTCAATTGTGTGTCATGTCTAATCTTATTTTGAAAAACTGCGATAGAGCGAGTCCGCAATAAACGAACTGTGAAGTAACGAGGGACTACTGTAATAGCATTTAAGAACATAATTTCAGGACTTTTTTAAAAGCCAGATTTATTTCCATAATGCAAACTAATTATACATGATTTGACTCAGTCCTTTAGTTATTCAAAAAAGATACAAATGACATAACAGATGCTCTACAAATATACAGTATCAGGCATTAGCCTATTTTTAATTAAAAATGACTTAATTCCTGTGAATTTTACTGATTAAAACGGGGTTCATTGTGTTTCCAGTGAAATGTCTGTCACTTTGTACACCTTGTTGATCAGGACTTCCACCTCATCTCCTCCTAAATGACAAAGGTCCAAGACGCACACCACGTGAGTGTCCTCCAGCTCCCGGGCGCTCGCTAAAACCTCCTCTGCAGGAAGAAAACCCATTGTTTAATTTCAAGCACTACGGTTTGCATTCACGTTTCCTTCTTCAGCTACCTGGTTCAGGAGGAGCGTCTTCTTCGGGACCAGTTCCACCTCTGAGTGGGCAGAAGAAGCCCGTCGAGAGGCAGGACAGCATCGTGTTGTCGTGCGGATGTTGAGGGAGACCGATGGCTCGGGGATCACCGGAGCGCGTGATGGGAAAAAACGCCACGTCGAGCGCGATCTTCTTGTTGATGCCTGCCAGAAAGGTTCAAAACCCAGGATTAAAAAACTGCCTTCAGGTTTACAGACACATCAAGGAGCAGATCCACCAGGGCTACAGCAATTGTGTTTTTAAGGTCACTCAGACCTCCAACTGTGTAAATTGGTTTTTGCCGACAGATCTTCACCTCGGTGACGCACTGATGACGTAAATGAAATGAAACATAAAGGTCAGGTTTTTGTGTTTATTCTCAGCCTGTCGGAACAAAAAGACATTTTTGTCCTGCTGAGACATCTTCATGAACCAAGACTTCACTTCCATTAACGGAGTGAGTCAGACAGAGGCTGAAAAG
This sequence comes from Hypsolebias longignatus, assembly GCA_031762435.1. Lineage (NCBI taxonomy): Eukaryota > Metazoa > Chordata > Actinopteri > Cyprinodontiformes > Rivulidae > Hypsolebias > Hypsolebias longignatus. Next base: position 26,905,465 of record JARVGV010000350.1, on the reverse strand, counting down.
AAGCGTGGATCAGACTGGTCCTGCCGTACCCAGTATGGTTAGCTGGTAGTATCCTGGACAGGGAGCTGGGGGGAGGGTGTCGGCAGCCGACTCCGACGTCCATCGGGTTGGTTGAAGGTTGCTCCAGCGTAGGAGAGCGCTCTTCTCGTCCAACATGAAGCTGCGTGAGACGCTGTCCCCGTGCAGGCCGCCTTGGTGCAAATGTTCAGAAAGTTCTTGTTGTTGCTTTGACCAGTTGCTGCTTTCCCAGGACGGAGCGTTGGAGTCTGGTGGGAAGACAAAGGAGTCATAGGGAGCGTGTGTATCTCTCACACACACACACTCTCACACACACACACACACAGAGAAAGGAGTGAAGCTCCATCAACTCACCTGGAGCTCGTTCCTCCTGCTCTTGTCTTTCGTGTGTCTCTGTATGTCCCAGTCGTCTGTAAGAGCAGAGATAAATGAGCTCAGAGTGGTTTAAATGACGTACTGATGAATAAATGAGGTTGTTTTAACCCTAACTAGCTGTAGATGGTGTTGTCATGATTTAAGGGCCCTACATTCTTCATCCAAAGTGCTGATATCGGCTCTCATTGACGAAGGTGAAAATCACGTCCAAGGCTGGGCTGAACTTCTCACAGGTGCATGCACCAAGTATTGTGTGACTGCTCAGAAGTTTGTGTGTTCATCAATGCAGGAATGTGCTCAGACATTCAGCTGCACGATTAAACAAACAGTAAATTTGTCAAATGGTCAAAAACTCCTGGATGGAGATGGTGCAGATGTTGTGTATGGAGGAGTCTGCTGAACAGTGTGACGCTCTCTTCATGATGGATCTGAGCCAAACGGTGGATGCAGGGACAGAGTGGAGACTCTGGCAAGAAGAAACCTGCATGGTGACGTGTACTGCAGCGGGAGGGGGTTCCCAGAGCTCTGCGCCTCTGTCTCATGGACTATGAAAGGTGCATGTGTGAAAACGATTGTCCTGCAACCACGTGACCGCACGTCGACTTCGGATGGAGGATGCCGAACCTTTAAGCTGGAGAGAGTGGTTTTACTGGAAAAGATTAGGTGCTGAAGCAGATTAAATTTTCCAGACCCAAATTTTCAGCAAATTGTAGGAACATCCAGGTACAAACGTTGATGGTAAATGCACAGTTACTTATTACGTCTTTTTAAACTAGGTTTAAGGTCTTATGGTCAGTGTTTAAGTCATAATATGTGATGTCTTTTAAAACTAGGTTCTATTTAAATTTAAAATAAAAAAAACATTTGGTTTAGGGCTACAGCACATGTAACAACAGTTAGTACTCATGGTGGAGTGCTTCACTGTGTGTTCAACGCCCACAATCAGCTGCCATGATAGACGATAACAAGTGGAAATTACTTTCCATCTTTAAAACTGACAAGCTAGTTTCAGAATGTTTAAAAAAAAAAATGGAATTAAGAGAAAAATGTCCAGAAATAAAAATGTTTTTCATACTTTTCTAGACCTGGAGAAATACTAAAATCCATATTTTTAAGAAGCCCTGTATCTAATCCAACATGAAACTCAAACCTCTTGTGAATCCTTCTTTTCCTTCTGCTAGCTGAGCTGCCGTCAGAAAAGGGAGACAATGGACTTCCTGTCACGTTCTGCTCAGCTGTTGAGGGATAATCGCGGCGTTCTGGTGTGACTCGTTCTCGCTCATCATTCGAAGCCTGAAGAAAACCCATCCAACGTATTTTTAGGTTTTAGTTAAGTCAACTTTATTTATAAAACACGTTAAAACAGCAGCTGTTACCAAAGTGCTTAACCGTCCAGAGATTTGTAACAGACTGTTTAATATAAGGCTGAAGAGTCAATGTTTACAGGATCAGACAGCAGTAGAGCTAGTGCTAAACACAACAACTTCAGTCTTCTGATCATTAAAACTTAAAAAACTTGAAGCTATCCATGTCTTGATGTCATCAAGACAGAGGGTGAATGGAGCAAGAACTGTGTAAGGTTTCACACATCATTTCACATTATATAACGGTTGGATGGGCGGCCTTGGTCAATCATAGACTTCACCATTGGCATATTTTTTTAAAATAAAAATAGGACTTCTTCCTTGGTTTTTATTGGCCTTTATAAAGAGAAAGCCCACCGGTGGACACGCTCTTCGTTGTGAGAACTTATTTTTACTTTTGGTGCCTAAAGTCCAAACTGAACTTGGAAAGAAATCTTTTCAGTTTTCTGCTCCACCATCTTGGAACCATTTGCAGAAATACGTGAACCTAAAGGAACTGTTCCCACTAAATGTTTTAAGGTTGTTCTTATTGATTTGGAGCAAGAATTATCTGTAAATGTTTTAACGGAGGAATCTTGATTTATGTATTTATGACGGAGTTAACTTTTCCCGTTTTTAAGTTTTAAATGTTCTGTAACTTCTGTGTGCTGCTTCCAGGCTTGGCTACAAAACTTGCAAAACTGATTTTTAATTTCAGTGAAATTTGCCTGGTGAAATTAAGGTTAAATAAAAAATAAAAAAAAGAACTATTAGGTTTCAAGGGCTGATAAATCTGTCAATCATCAGCATAACAATGAAATGAAAGACCATGTTTCTCCAAGGCAGACCCCAAAGGGAGCAGACAGAGTGAAAACAGAAGGGGTCCAAGAATTGAGCCTTGTGGGACCTCGCAAGAAGGAGGCACTAAAGTAAATACACGATTTATAACCTTAACACTGAAACTCCTGTCACTCAGATAAGAACTTAATGCTGCACCTGTAATCCCAACCCAGTGTTCTAACAGCAATATACTATAAGGACAGTGGGGTGCGGCTGTGGCTGAGTGGTTAGGGCAGTTGTCCTCCAATGCAAGAGCTGGGGGTTTGATTCCACTAGCAATCACATGCCGAAGTGTCCCTGGGAAAGACACTGAACCCCTCATTGCCTCTGATGTGTGTCCCATCGGTGTATGAATGTGATAAAGGCACTGATTATTACAGTATTTGTATATATCTAGTAGAGTGCTGTATGAAAGGATCAATGAGGGCACAGATTGGATCTTGATAAGAGAAAGGCGCTATACAAGTACAGTCTATTACCTTTACCATACTGTGGTCAACAGTATGAAAAGCAGCAGTGAGGTCCAGGAGTACAAGCAGCACAAACTGACCAGGATCATTTGCTAACAGAATGTTGTTACAAACCCTCACTGAAGCGGTTTCGGTGCTGTGTAACTATTTAAATTATTTGTTAAATTGTTTAAATAGTTTGTTTCAAACTTTCACCAGTCTTTAAAGAAAAAGACACTTTGAAATGATGGCCATTACCTCGTCCTCCTCCACTCCTGGCGCTTCTGTGGTTTGGGCGGAGGTGGTGTAGCGCACCGCGGTGATCTGTCCCTGAATTGCCAAACGTTTATGTTCTCTGTATTGCAGCGTCTCCAACTCTGTCTTGAGGTCAGCTGCAGCAACCAGAGGAGTTTGACCTTAAAGTGAGAAGGAAAAGATTTCAAACTGAACATCTTCAATGATGACAGTTCTTTGTTAGGCTATAACATGTCAAAATAAAAGACACTATTAATTTTCTGAATCTAATAAAAGCATTCTGAGGTCAACAACATACCGGAGCATCATTCTGTTTCGTACCTGCACAGTCTGTTGTCTGTATAAATATCTGCGGTGGGTGAGGGTAACTGTAATGGCCGCCAACAGCAGTCTTCTGCAGAACGGCGTTGTCCTTCAGGGTCTTGGTCCACCGGATGAAGCTCTTCACTCTGGGGTCATTCACATACGGCTGACCCTTGTGGTAGCCTGTGGACACAGACTGATCTTAGACTTTACATCAGCGCCTCGATCACGGTGTAAACAGACCAATGAAGCAGTGACAATCACCCGTGATGAAGATCTCTGTTTCACAGCTGCTTGTGAGGTACGGCAACGAGCCTTCCACCTGACAAACCCTCATCTGAGTGCACACCAGGTACGTCACTACAGGAAAAAGATGCGTTAGAAGAAAAATGACAGATTTCTAAGTTAAGCAGCAGAGATAGTCACAGTGTTTGAGGTGATGTGGCTCACTTGGACAAATCTGACTGAACATTTCAGGCTGAGATGAAGAATAAAGCTCCAAGACAAACGGCAGGTCTGACGTTCCATCCACTGCGTGCAGCCAGCGATAGGTCCAGTATTTCTCTGGCGCTAAGAGGTGAACATGTGTAAACGGTAAACATAACCAAGTGTAAGAATCAATTCAACTGAAAGATAAAACACAAACCTTTGTTGCCTTTGCTCCTGACTCTTTCAACACGGCCAGCAAACGTCACCAAACCAATAAGGTCACACGCAGCGTTGTTGGCTAGTTGTTCTAACTCAGACCTGCAAGAGTCAGAAAAACAAAGTGTTTCTTTATCTGACTTGAAAAACAAAAGATGGAACAAAATGAAAAGAGCTGTGTCTAAATGCAAACATGGCATCGCAGTAATAAAAAGCGGCGTTTCATCACCTGCTGGTGAACTGGTAGGAAACCTCGGGCAGCCCCCACTGAGGCAGGACGCTCTTCTGTGAGATCACAGTGATGACTGAAGTCGGGTTACGAGCGTTCAGGCAGATTTCTAAAGAAGAAACGTTTGATAAGGTGAAAATGTGTCAGCTGAGGATTCACTACATTTAGCTACATAGAGCTTGTTGAACCAGATCCACTACAAGCAGGACCTGCTCCCTGACATCAGAACCCATACCCGGTATATGTATTTACCACTTAAAGTGCTAAACAATTAGCATCTTGCTTATATAATTTTGACTTCCAGGAGTTAACTACCTTATATAAAACATTTGCAATTGTGCCTGCAGGCGACCACGGTGCTAAAATCACTATACAGTACATGTATAGCATTTCATAATATTCCAGCTATTATTCTACAGTAAGATAATATTTTGATTCTGCTGCTTTTATGTTACATCCCACTACAATATTTACACTCACTCACATATTTATTTACACCAAAATGCTACAAAAAAGAAGAAAAGTCTTCTGTGTTTCCAGTAAAGTGTGTACCGGTAAGCATGTTGCAGGCTGGCGGTGCAGATCTTATGACAGAAACAAGCAAACTGCTTACTAAAAAAAGTGATGAACACAAAGACAAGAATAACTGACAAAGTGGAGCTGAAGGCGTTCGGTTTAAAAGAGTATCGAGTGTCACCAAATGCCACTACACCTCTGGTATGATATATATCTGTACATAGTACCAGTACAACTGGTATTGTACTTTGTACAATTGGTACAATTGTAGCTTCCAATGGGGAACCCTCTGGGCCTTTGATGCCTTCAGAGAAGGCCTAAAAATTCAGCACATGTAAAATGTTACATTTAAAGTTTTAACTTAATATTTATTTTATATAAAATATATACTTCAGTTTAATTTTCCTTATCATTTGCTAATTTCTCTTATCAGCTGTAAACTACTTAGCAGTTGAGCAAAATATATATTTTTAAGTCATGAAAATGTAGTTATCCAAGCAGATTCTTTCAAACACGTCTCACGGCAGAAAACACGTTTTATGGTTCTTTCTCATCGGTTAGGACTTCACTGTCAGGAGAGAAGGCTGAGCTCAGTCAGAGGCTCTGCAGGATGAGTGTGTTTAATAACTAACAGGAAAATTAACCAATCAGTGTTGATGTAGAGTGGGTGGGACCAAAACACAGGACTCTGAGCCTTCAGGAAGGCCCTGCAGGAGTTATTTTAGCCCACATAAAGATTAGTAGATTGTGAAACTGAAGGAAAAGTGATGCAGTCAGTCTGCGACTCTGTTGTCTTGTTAGCATTTATTAGAGCGCTACAATATTACTTTCTAACAGGAAGCCTATTGTGGTTCTCCACTAGTTGCTTCATTTGATTGTTGCAAACTCTGAATATAAACATATTCAAGTTAGGATGATCATTTTACTTAGACAACATCATCTTAGTCAGAATAAGATCTTAATTAGATCAAAAACTAGTTATCGCTGCGCAGAGAGTATATATATAGTCTGAGTTAATTCCTTTTTGTCCCTGTTTTCAAACTTTCTAATGTAGACTTTTTATTCAAGGTTTAAAGACACAAAAATAATTACTGACTCGTTCTTTCCCAGAGGTCATCGTGTATGTATTACTAAGATATTTTTTAGTTTGAATCTTCAAACTTTTGTCAAATTAGGAGAGTTCTGCAGGCAGAGGAGAACAAATAAGATTTTTTTTTAACTTCTTCCTTAATCAAACTGATCACAAATTTTAAAAAATCTGTCTTCCTCCATAACTATTAGTAAAGTAAATATGTTAAAAATTAATGTTACAATAACTAAGCAGTGTGCCTCATTTTGAGTATAAATGAACTGAACGTATAAACAAACAAACAAACAAAAAAATCAAAACATACTTCTAAGTAGGCCTGTCACAATAACAAATTTTGCTGGGCAATTAATTGTCAGAAATTATTGCGATATATGATAATATTGTTTGAAATATTGTAAGCAGAAATGTTGGTTAATTTTTGTGTGTAATACCTTTTTCAACCACCAGATGGCAGTATAAAATGGTTTAAACCGAAGAATGGATAGTGAGGGAGCGAGCAGCGTGTCTCATTAAGAAAAATGGGAGGGAGGCCCCTTGACGTGACGTGGGCTGTCTCTCCTTCCTGTTTTTCAGTTCTCAAAATGGAGGACGCTCAGTGTGGTTTGAGCTCTTTAGCATAGCATTTTTCACACAAAGCGTTTAGTTAAAAAAAATCAGTAAACAAGTTCTCAGCTTCTTTTTGCAGAGAAAAACAACTTTTTACATGAAGACACGGGTTTCAACTGTGAATTTTGGAGCTTTGACAAGACGGAGTTTTTTTCCCCAAGGTCAGCCTGTTAGCTTAGCTTCTCAGCTTAGCTGTTTTTACAGGACAGGCCTACTTCTAAGACTAGTGTAAACCAGCAATTACTGGCCACTCTAAGCTGTGTGCAATGTTTGTTTTAACACAAAACTTAAGGATTGATGAAATGTTACATACCAACAGAGGTAAAGTTCTTCAATCTGTGATGGTCCATTTGTGGGCGAGATCTGTTGGAATAACTCTGCTTCAGCGTGTAATTCTGCAGGTACAACACGACGCCGACCTTCATTCTCTCGTAAAACTCGGGACAGAGCTCGTTCCAAAGCACGAGCGACATTGTGCCGCTCTGGTCAGCAACTTCAAAATACGCCTGAAATACAACAAAAACCAGCAGCTACGTTAACAAGGTGCACAAGAAGAAGGTTAGGTAACGAGGTTATCAGCGATACAAACTCACCTGATAGGGATAATCAATCCTGAGCCCAAATTTTCCGTAGTATCTCAACCTGGACTTGTGAATTATCTTCACCAGGAGAGGCTTCAACGAGACTCTGAACGAGGACTCCAGTCTACTCAGGAGAGTAACTTTAGACACTGACAAAAAAATAAAACGGATCCTTAGGAACTGAACAGCTTTTTAGACTGCGTATGAGAATTTAATGCTGCTCAAAAAAGAAAAATACAGTATACAATTCAATTAACATTTACCAATCAAGGAAAAGATTATGGCTGTGTGGATGGTATAAACAGTGAGCAAACATTCGCAAATACATTTTAGCTAATAGTTGTATGAAATAAAAAAAACTGTGGTTGTGTAGTAAATAAACAGTTTTCCTCAACTAAACAATAAGATTTTCATCTTATAGTCTGATACTGTATATATCTCAGAATTCATGTTAAAAGGTCAGTTTTCTATCTCTTACAACCAGAATTAGTTTGATATCTTTATCATCTTATAAAAAACTGTTATGTGATTATTACTGAGTTTTGAATGTTTGGTGTCATTTATTTGGATAAACTTTTAGTTAGAAAAGCCAGTAAAAGAAATAAATGAAGACATTTTTTTTTATTATAACCCAAGTCACTTATCAGATAAAGTATTAACATAGATTTAGCTTTGCTTTGTTTTTTGAATCTAACAGGACACAAATTAGAAATATAGAGATAAATATAATGTAAATATACTGATAAATACTGATCTTTATTATAGTTAAGAATTAATGTCATTTAGACATTTATCCTGTTTACACTTAAAAAAAAAAAAAAAAAAAAAAAGTTCTGACATCCTGAAAATCCTGTCTTCAAAATCTAGGTGTCAGATCAGCAGGAACCTGGAACCTCACCGTCCAGAACCGGGTCAGAAGACAGAGACCCGGAGGTCCAGATGTCCCCCTCCGGGTCTTCGTTGTTCCACAGAGACAGGTAGTGCTTGCGGCCCACCTGCAGGGGAGCATCCCTCAGCAGCACCAGGCTCCTCTCCATGCCCTGCTTCACCAGCATGGGCAGCGAATCTACGTCATCACCGCGGGACAGGACAGCCGACCTCCCCGCCACACAGCTGAGCTCTTCAATACAAATGTAGCCATGACCCAGTCTCCTCTCGTTGTAAACAAAGGAGCACCGCCTGACGCTGATGTCGCCCCCGGTCTTTAGCTTGTTTCTGTGCACCAGTTGGTTCAAACTGGGGTGAAGGAAACATTTGGCTCGCCAGTACCCGTCTGTGACCGTCACGTCGTAGATGTAGCTGTCAAGCTGCTGGCCGTCAGCCTGCTCAGACAAATACCTCTGGAGAGCAACAACAGCGACAGGAGCCGCCTCCTCGGCTGAGAGCTTCAGGCTCTGAGTGCAAGATAAACGCGCCAACGTCCTTTGAAGAAACGACGGCTGACCAGTTACCACCGAAGAAGAGCTATCCTCCATGAACGGTTTATTAGAAAAAACAGTTCAAGTAGCTCATTTTAGCTGATAAGTTACTTCTATTAGGTTACTAAAATAGCGCATATAAATAATTATCTTATAAATAACTTCACTATAAATATTAAATTGTGGGAGGACTTGGTCAAGAGTTACCGTTGGCTACAAACATTGCGGCGCTGTTTGATGGCGTCACCATATATTTTCATCTCGAAAACGAGTACAAATAAAAGTACTTTGTTTATAAAGCATACGTTCAACGTTACAGTTGAAAATACATCACCTAATTTTAATTTGATCCAAAAGTCAGATTTGAAATGCCCTCTTTAAAATCCGCGCAAAACTGCGGAGAGAAACCGTTTAGGCAACGTCATCAATGCGACGATTGGACGATGTTTTGTAGTCCTTTTATAGCTTTTGTAATAGTCACATGATTTACCCAAGTGTTACCCCCCAAAACTGGCAAAATATATATACTGTACAGGTATTTGTATTTTTTTTTTTACATGTTACTGATACTCAGAGCACAGTTAAAACATAAACTGCAATCAAGGTGCTTGTAGTTATGGTTCAGTCAACTAAATAAAATACACAGTTATGATTAAGAAAATATGGTCTATACTTTTTTTCTTCAAATACACATCCTTGTAAATAGATTGTATATAATTATTAAAATTGTCAATGTCACAAAATTAACAAGACTCAAGATTAAGCAACAAAAAAACCCACTTCTTGACCTATTTAAATGTAAACTGTAAAATATTACAGTTACTGATATCATCCCCCATGTCCCCTCGGCGGCTCCGTAATAAATAAAGATGACTTGACTTGACAAATTTAAAAATGTCTGTATTTGATCATTGCACAAATTTTAAGGCAACAGTTTATAAAAAATACATAGAGTGTATTTGTATTTCAGTGTGTCCTGCATCAAGATGTGACCTTCTTAACAAAGGCAGGATGGCACTAATGTACTGTATTTGAGGCTTCATGATTGCCATTAAATGTATTCTTGTGTTTGAGTGTTTATCATATCAAATTTATTGCCATAGCAACAACAATCATAGTTAACCAAAGTACTGTGCAAATGATAAAAGCAATAATTAGTAATAAAGCAATACTGTATGCAGTATACAAAATTCATTAAATAATAAAACAACAAAAGCAAACATTAAAATTTCAAAATAATTGCCAAGATATTATGTTAAACTAGAACTAAAAGCAATGTAGATGAAATGGGTTTTAGTGTACAGTATATTTAAAATGTTCAGTAAACCATTCTGTTTTGACATCTCTAGACTGGTTCCTTGTAAATTTTGAGGGGGGGGGGGGGGGGCTCCCTGTTAAATTTGGAC
>JARVGV010000350.1:26870330-26880787 GCA_031762435.1 Hypsolebias longignatus | reverse complement strand
TTTTGCCAAGTTCAGATCTCACTGACGGAACACTGCAGGTAATAATGTCCTGAGAGCGCACGCTGTAGCTGCACTCAATAAAATCTCCCAAAGTGACTGCCACTCAGTGCTGACATGCAGGTGCCCAAACCTCTGCTTCACCCCGACACCTTCCACCTTGAGGACCTTCAGACTTTTGCACGCTTCTATGAGTGTTGCTTCAACTTTTCCTGCCCACAGATGTCATTTTTAAAGAACTCCCCGCTGCAGTGATCTGCAGGCTGGAGAGGAGAGACAGGAGGGATACAAGATTGAGTGGAGTAGGGGAAGAATATAGAAGCAATATTTGAAATTATAATTTAGTTTTCTCCGCTCGTGGAGCAGTGTAGAGCCTGGAGCTCAGTGCTGCTTACAGTTTACTATTTGTTATTTTCTTCTCTGTCTCTGTCTTATTACAGGGCTCTTGTGATAAATCCTGAAGGTAAATCCTTTCCTAAGCTTCAAACACTCCTCGTGAAACGGCATGTCACGCTGATGCGTGTATGCGTTGGATTGACACGGTGTGTTCTTATGGGTTTTACATGCGTGGGATTTATTTGTTGGTTTAATTCTATGATCCCTGACAAGTTCAAAACTACTTGTTGGGGTTCGTTTTTCAACTAAGAAGAAAAAAGGATGGAAGACGGAGGCAGGCCAAATTAATACATTTAAGATTCAGTCGGCTTTGGCTTGATCGCACAGAGTTGGGAAACAAATTCAGCCTCACTTTCCAACTTTTGAACACTTTTTGGATGTATGTCCCACAGAAATATTTCAGATTTATGTTGCGGTGCTGCCCAGGGCGAAGCATTAACTGAAGCACATCTGTCACAGAGTGAGAAATCATGGGCTTTTCTGCAGGAAATGTGAAGTAAATGTCAAAGATGAAGCATAGGTAAAGGATGGACGTAGAAAATGAAAGAAGACGCCGCCATCCCATTATTTTTAACAGAGGTTCACACCCCCCTCCCCACACACCATTACATCCACAGTTACTCTGGTCCCCATGATCTGGACCCGAACACAAAGATTATTGGGCTCTTCTTTAAATTCAAGTGGAGTTCTGGGGGGCATGCAGGGCACATGTTCTCTTTCTGCATCTCTGCAACATGCACACTCCAACTAGCAGCTCCATTACCCAAATGGCGATTCAGTGGGGTCGGGGTAGCGGTCGGGCGAACAGACGACAGCAAAGAGCGAAACAAAGAGAAGTGGTTCCCTTGCACAGTTAAAATGAGGAAACGCAAGGTCGGCACTAACCGTTGTATTTCATGATCCTTTGGTGACTTTCAGAGGGTTTAATGATCCTTTCAGCACTTCAGGTCATCCATGTAAGTGGCTGACTTGTTGTACATGGAGCCAACGTGACCCTTCATCCTCAAACGTTCTGGATGAGGGAATGCTACATGTTCAGTCTGCTGTGGTCTGCAGACACTTTCAGCCTAAAGATGAAAAGACCGAGAACATCAAGTCGATCTTATGGCTTCTATTCTCATGTTGAATTTTTTTTTTTTAGTTTTGTTGGCATCTCATGAATAATGTTTAACTTCTTTCAGTGGTAAATTCTGACATTTATGCATGAATAAAACTGTAAACAACATTTAGTCTACAAAGTGTTGTTTATCGTTTTGTAAGTGCTTTCAAAATGTGGCACGTGAAACTGCTAAGTGTTAAATGTACAATTAGTAAAGAATTATACACACAAAAGTAAAGAAATAAACTTTTACCAGCGTAAGTAGAAGTTATTGGAAAACTGCTCAATTGAAAAATTATACGAGATGGCAACAAAAAAAGTTCAAGTCATGTCATCTGGACAAGTTTCTTTAAGAGAGAACGGTCATCTGAAAGACTTCTTCAGTCTGAGGCCTGACAACCCAGATCTGGCTCACAAATAGAACCTTTGTGCTGTGTTTCAAGCCAACCCTCTGTAGAATCCAAAGAAACTAAATTTGACAGTCTGTAAGTGATTGAGCTTGTAAACCTTTGTACAAGAGATAACATTTAAATAGTTTAGAAAATACAGCTGCAAGCAGGAGAAGGTGCAAGCAGTTCAACAGACCAGTCACTGACAATTTAATCAAATGGGGCAGGGCAGCTGACTCAAGACCCGAGGGTCCCGGGTTCGAGCCCAAGTCATTGCACATCTTGTGGTGTCTCTGAACAGGACACCCCATCCCCAGTTGCTCCCCTGGCACCTACAAAAGCCGCCCGCTGCTCCGCCTGGTGGTGGATGGGTTAAATGCAGAGAGCCAATTTTGCCATTGTATGAGAACATTCAATGACAACAATACATACACCTTATTATTATTATTATTATTATTATTATTATTATTATTATTATTATTATTATTATTATATTATTATTATTATTATTATTCACCACCCATCGAAAAGGCAGCATGTATTATGTACAGTATAGTCTCTGTCCATCTATCTGTACGTATTTTGTAAATCTTCTCTTGTCCCGCCCATAACTTCTGATCCACTCAAGATAATTTCATGAAACCCCATACACATATGCATCATCACTAGACGGACACATTTTGTGACCCCAGCGCCAAGGTCACAAATCAAGGTCAAGAGTTATGCAAGCTCTTTGCTTGTCTAGGATAGCTATGTAATCATTTGTTGACGACTGTGTAATGTGCGCTGTTCTCAAAATGCATGTTTTATTTTCAGCATCCTTGCTGCTTTAACGTTCTTTCTTCTTCCTCAGATAATTTATACAGTGGATCTTTTACGAATAAACTGAAATTTCTCTTCAAGCTCCACCTGCCTCCAGGTTAGTGATAAAAACATTACCTTGAAATTTACACCAAATCCTGAAGTAATTATGACTGTGTTAACACTTCAAAATATATTTGAGGTATTTTCTCCACAAAATTATTGGACTCCTGCAGTTCTGAGCACCAGTTTTCCATATTTGCCCACCATGTGAGAGCGGTGATGTTATCTAAAAGGGCTCGTAGAAGCAGTCAAGGTCAAAGTGTCATATGAGATTTGCAGTGTTTGAACACACATGACTTGTCATTTTAATAATCCAGCCCATTACTCAGGATTTTGTTGAGTGAGCACTTTGCCTGGGGTGAGACGTCGTCCTTGAAGCTCTTATCTACATGATGTGTCACTGCCTGCTTGCAGGCTGGGCAGTAAGAATAGCACATTTTGAATGTAACAACTTGCCATGGCAACGACGGGTGCAAGGCGCTGTGAGGGCATGTGCCAGAGGGACGGTTTCTCTGAAAAGGGGATCTGTGAAAGGAACGAGCTTCTCAAATTACAACTGACAGCTTAGCAGCAGCAGACGAGCCCTGAGTCACCGTTTGTGCTGTTCCAGGCCAGTGAGCGTCAGGCAGCCAAAGCCCACTTTGTGTCTGAGTGCGCGTTGCTTCAGCACCGGGGACGGGTCACATCCTGGTGCTACAATTCACACGAGGCGTTCAGCTCACATCCCAGGCTTGAAGCACAGTTTGTGTCTTCTTTGCAGTTAAACGGTGCTGGAAGTGAAGCAAACTCTTCACTGATCTGGGAAATGTAATTATGCGCTTTTTAGAGCTGAGAATCTTTTGGTCCAAACGAGCAGCTGTTTCCACTAATCAGATAAAGAGAGCAGCAACCGCTCAGTCAGGTCACATGTGTTTGGGTGGCAAAGACAGTTAAACATTTTGTACTGTCAACGTGCAAACACAACCATGCTGAAGTCCACAGTCCACTCCTGTAACTCCACAGCATGAGATATCACCAAAGTAAAATGGAAATTATATGTGGAGGATCAATATTATTTAGCAAATGGCAAAAAAAAAAAAAAAAGTTTGCTTTTTACAACTAAATATGTGAAGTTTGAAATCAGGTTTGAGTTTTTCACTGTTGTGCTTGCAGAAGTGGATATTGATCAGATTCAGGTGCAGACATCAGGCTGTACTCTTAACGCAACAGTAAGCTGTTAACAGACAACATAACAGATCTGACTCGTCGTGGTCATTGTTTAATCGATGCATGAAAAAGACACGCATGTTTGCACACACATGTGGTCATCTGTGGGGGGTTGAAGTACAGAGATGAAATGAAGCACATCCTATTAACAAGAAGGAATGGACGTATAGTAGTTAGAAGGTAGATTAGAAGTAAATGTTTTTTAAAGATAAATTTTTTTTAACAATGGGAAGGATTTTATGACACATGTTTACAATAATTAACACTTAGTTCAGATAAAATTGTTCAATTGAATGATATAATAAAAGACAAGAAATTTAAAAATCTGCAAGAAAATGTTGCGCTTGATTTGTAAAATAGTTGTTTTTGAGCATTAAAGCTTCCAAAAGTAGTCATTTAAAGTGGTCTAGAAGTTCACATTTTATTGGCTCAGACACTTCTTCAAACTGAGTTTCACCAGAATATGTGAATAAGACTAAAGATAAAAATGGCTGTAAATCAGGCCTTCAACTAAATGCATCTAAATGTTGTTTTAGAAGTAAGCGAAAGTCCCAGAAGAAATATGGAGGAAGGATGTTAGTCCTGTAGAGAACTGTTAGGCTGCTGTGAAAGAAAATAAATGTTTTGCTACAACTATCTAAAAAAAAAAAGAAAAATGTAAAACATAGTATTTTCATGTTTTTTGTAAAAAATTAGTTCCTTGTTAAGTTGTGTTGTTGCTAGGTGCAAGAAATGGTCACTATCAAAAACTGGGTTTCCTCATCAAAATCCAATATTTCCTCATATATAGTAAACCTATCACTATCGTTTGAGGAAATTATGCTGTTTAGTTTTAGTTGCTTAAAATATAGTTTCCTCAAATGATTTGGGTGGCCCTTGAAGATTGTTCTGTAGTGACCAAGGCCACCGTTGGCCACCCACTGGCTTCACCACTGCACCTGGTGATGGATAAAATTGCTTCCTCCACTTGCCAGAATCTGTCATTCTGCATCGCCTTGGACAATAAAATAAAACCTACTTCTGTTGTTGTCCTTTTACAGGGGAGTTTTCCTTTCTACTGTTGCCTTTGTGCTTGCTCAGGATGGGAGACTGCGACAAAGTGACCACTCAGCGTGCCTGCTGGCTTCCTTCATTCCTTAGATAGAAAACTTTACTAAATGGCTTTTATAACGTACCAGTATATGATTGTTCCTGTTCAGTGCCCTGAGACAACTTCTGTTGTGACTTGGCGCTTTATAAATAAACTGAACTGAAAATAAAGTGAATGGAAATGAATTGTGCTTCTACACAGTGTAACTCTTACCCACTTGACTTGTTCCAGAAACATTAAGGTTTGCTTGCATTCCCTGTTCAGTTCCTGTCTAGAAAAACACTCATCTTGAAAGCTGAATCCCTCAGTGACGGGGACATCAGCGTACCCCTTGTTTACATCATCCTCTGCATCCTCTGAAAGACAATAAAATGCAAAAAACAGTTTATTTCAACTATTCAGGTCCTCTTTACAAACAAAACAACTGGGACTTGTATCATCATCATGTCAGCGTGCAGGGTTGTTCAAGTCTCACTTCATCTACCTATCTCGGTGTATAGATGTATACGAATGATCCTTTTTTGCTCTCCTGTAGCCTTTGCTTCTTCTTTCCTTTCAGTTCTCACAGTCCATGTGTTTTAGCTTTCACAGGCAGTCCTATGCACTTAAAGGAGCAAAGATGGCAGCACTTTATTCCACTGACCGAAGACTCTTCTCACCTGAGTAGACTTTCTGGTCAGCCTCTTTCTCCTCCCCTTAAACTCACATTTCCTCCTTTTAAAAAAAAATCTCATCGTTACTATAACTCTCCTGCTCTTGTCTTGTCTGGAAGGGTTTCTTTAATACTCCGTGCTCACGTTTCCTTTTTATTTCAGCCTTTGACCTCCCAGAAGATGGTGTGATACGGAAAAGTCCCGAGAGAGGTAGAAGTTCATCAAGTTCTCTGCGCTCTCCATGTCTTGAACACAAATGCTGTGAGTTTATTTTTTCACGTTCTTTATGAATCTGGCAGGCAGAGGGAAGGTTGATCTGCAGACCTATCTGAAACAGTGGCAAAATGAAATACTGAAGAAAGAAGAAACCATCAAGGACCTGCCCAGAATTAATCAGGTAACTCGGTGCATCATTCATCAAAGCATCTTTTCATTTTGTTTGGATTGAAAAAAATAAAAATAAAAAAGATGTAAATCATTTCACCTTTCTGTTTCAGTCTCAGTTCATCCAATTCTCCAAAACACTCTACAATATTTTCCACGGCGATCCAGAGGAGGAGTCTCTGTACCGGGCCGTCGCTCATGTGACCAGCCTCCTCCTGAAGATGGAGGAGCTGGGACGGAGGCTGCAGGAGCCGAGCAGCCCGTCTGAGCCCAGTAAGCCTGCCTGCACCACTGCTGCGGAGGAGTCCGCAACGACTGAAGAGGCCTCCACAACCCCAGAGAGCTCGGACACCTCCAGCTCCCACAGCAGCCAGGACCCGACCGACACGGAGTGGTCCTTTTCTTTTGAGCAGGTCCTGGCCTCGCTGCTCAACGAGCCCACCGTAGTCAACTTCTTCGAAAGGCCCGTCAGTATCCAGACAAAACTAAGACAAGCTCAGGTGGCCCAGCTCAAACTGATCGCAAATAAGTGAAAGAGCACAGAGGGGAGCAGATATTTGCAAGTGCAAGTTAAAAATCAACTTTCTTCACTTGGATTGTGGCGAAGCAGCAAGTTGCTCTCATCAAACTGAAGAGGAGACGACAGAAACCTGTTTGTGGTGCAGCGACACAGACCGTACGAACTGTTCTGCAACACCTTACTGACAACACCGCCACTGATTTTTATTTAAAAGGTTGATGCAGCTGAGGGTTGTTGCTCAAATCTGTGTATTATTATTATTTTTTGTTCCTAAGCTTCAGTCTCTCATGTAGCCACACTTTCTCTAGATTTCTAGTGAAATTTTAAAGAGATGTTTTGAGCAGTTTTAACTGAGCTTTTGTAAAAAGCGTTTTGAGATGTCTTACTTGTTGTAGGCGGCCCTTTGAACAACCTTTTGGTGAAATGAACAAGGCCAAGCCCAGAACAGATTGCTGCCATACTAAAGCTGCTTTCAGATGGCTGTGTTATAGACCAGAGTAAACTTCAGCTGAAAATGGGCTATAAAAAAGAAAAAAGTTTACAAAACTGCTTACAGGTGCTTGTTTACCAAAGATTATTTGACAGAGTCAGCCATATACCAACTTAATATGATGCTGTAGAGCATTATGGTGTCTCTGTTATGGCCCAAGATACACAGGAAGTGCTACAGCTAAGTCCTGGTGCCACTATTTGCCCTTTGAACTAACAACTACTTAATGCAAACCTGACCACAACATAAAGTTTAACTAACCAGTGATCTGGAGACTGAAGCTGTTTTAACGTGACATCAAACCCACTGTAGTCTTGTTAGTTCAGTCAGAATAAAACTGTTTTTCCAAACTGAGGTCATTCAATGAGCTGTCTACAGCAGGTAAGATACTGCTTAACCTTGCCACAGAACTCCACTCCTAAATGTCCAGTTTATGCCTTTAACACAGAATACGTTTGCATAAAATAAGACGATTCATTGCTTTGATGCAGAGATCTGAAATGCAGGACTTTGCTTCTGGGTGTTTTGATGTAACTTCATTCAGACTATAGGATTCAGTACTTCTATTACAGCTGCGCTAGTTTGTCCTGAGTCTTAAGTGTCAGAAACACCAGCTTAGGTAGACGTAGGACAGGACAGTGGTGCAGTGGGTTAGAGGACGTGTAGGGCTGTCCCTAGAAGCCATAAAGTGACCACAGGCTTATCGAGAGCAGAAACGGTGGAATACATTTGCAATAAGACGCAGAGGGTCTTGCAGCGCCACAACACATCGCCGGTCTGGTTCCTGCTGCGTCCTGCTCCGTGCCGTGTGGTTTCCACTCGTTTTGGTCGAAACCGTCGTAACAATGTATTCTGTAGGCTGTTGTAAAGCTTTATGTAAACAAAGGCTGCGATTAATGTGATTACGAGGCGTGTATATAATGATGAGTAGACCTTTAAGTGTTCCATCAAATCTCAGGGTGGCATTTGTGTAAAGGGATATTTTTCAGCCTGAGACATGAACATTATCTGTTAAAGAAGACACCATGTGTAGCATCAACCTCGGCAAACTGCTTTCACTGCTCGCTGCAGAAAGAGTCTATTTATTTGTAGTCCTGCTTGTTTGTCTGTCTCGGTGAGTTTGCACAGTGGTTGGAGGTTCACGAGTTGTAGATGTGCCTGTATCTCAGCCCAGACCTCAGCGGCGAGGGAATCCAAAAGGTCGTGACCGTTTCAGCTGCAGCTCGCCATCTCCGGGGGCCAAATTCATATATTTATTATAAAGCTTTACGCTGCTCGTCCTGAGGATTGACTGTTTTATGTGCCTCTAAAGTCCAGCTTCAGTTCTCTGCTTATTTCATTTAATCGTGCTGGATTATTTTTTTTTTTCTTGACAGATTTATCTCTCACGACTAAAGGACCAACTCAAGAGTGTATTTCTTTATTTTTGATTCTTCCAGTAGTTACAAGATGATTTAAAATGAGGCTTTTCTCGTTTATGATTTTATCTGTTATGTGCAAGAAAGAAAACGTGTTAAATGTTTGACGTTTGGCCCTTCTTTAAATCCAGAGTTCCTTTTTAACAGTTCTGATGCACAAGTTTCTGGAAAGTTTGAGCATGTCTGACTGTTTTGGTTTTTTTTTCTCTCCCTCACTTGTTGAATTATCAGATTTCATGGACACGTCTTCTGAAACGCAAATGAAATGTGCATGGGCTATGAGTTGTTGCATGCTGCAGTCAGTTTCCAAACGTGGGTGTTTATGAAACTAGTTATTAGCTTTTATTAATTTACATTTTGTTTACATAAAGGATGATGCTCAAGATCAGATCTCATGCAAAACTTTTTTTTATTTTTTTTACAACTTTTACAAAAAAAACTTTGCTTTTCTCCATGTGGATATAAATAACAAGGACAAATGAAGGAACGTCTATGTTGATAAATCTGTATCTTGTTTTGGCCCTCAGATGTTTCTGTATGCTTTGTTATGATTTATTTTATTTGCACCAGAATAAAGGGAAGTGCTTCAACGAGGAATATGTTGTTTAATTTAAGCAGATGTTTGTTTGTTTGTATGAATTATTTACACGGAGCAGCATTTTAAAAAGCAGGCACAGCCTTAACGGGTTCTTATGTCACATGGGCAATGTATGGTCCGAGGGCCAAAAGTGGCCCTTGGATAATCTCCAGCCAGTCCCCAATATTCTTATTTGAAAAGAAAACAACATAAACAGGTTTATGAAATGGTGCATTTTATTGAAACTTAAGGAAATCTAAATTAAAAATCTTGGACAAAATCATTGAAAACATTTAGATCAAGATACGCTAGTTTTTAATGTCCTTGTGTTTACTGAACCTTAAAGACTCCAAAGGCAAACATGTTTCATATTTAAGATAAATATATTGTCACAAGAGCCAGTGTACAGAGAGTATGTCTTTTAATTCTAAAGATTATTGAGGAGACTATTCTATTGTTACCGAGCACGCTAACTCTGCTACAACAAGAAAAAAGTTTTTTTTAAATTCTCAGTATGCCTCTTGAATTCCTTTAAACATCTTAATTTGGCCCTCTGGAAAAGAAAATGTTGCCCACCTCTGGTCTACATGGTAACCTCACTGTGCACGTACATGTCAGCAGCTGCTTATGTAAAAAAACAAACAGCCCTCTTCACAGAATCCATCTTAAAGTGGTGGAGGGGTTGGAGGAGCGCTCCTGTAATCCTCGAGGTCGTGATCTGGAGTCTCCTGAGACTGAGGAGGTGCCAAGGTGCTTCCATGATGCATGACCTTAGGAAACAAGACACCTCACCTTGAATTAGAAGATCAGTATTGGATCCAGGCCTTGGGGCGGTGTGTGTGTGTGGGGGGGGGAGTCAGTCAGTCTGACAGGTGAGCCTTGGCTCCTGTGGCTTTGCTGGGCCTTACACAAAAAGTCACAGGATGCTGCCTCCATATGGATTACAGTATATGGTGGTTCATATGCTCCTGAAAGGTACTATTTATTTATTTATTTATTTATTTATTTTCATTCAACCTTTATTTAGACAGGTTAATCCCATTGTCTCAGGGACTCATTTACAAGAGAGACTAGAATTGTAACAAAGAGTGATGACATCAGTGGACAACAATAGACAATCATGAAGGACGCATTCATTTTTTTTTACAAGTGAAATTAAAATGGTAATTAAAAGGAAAATAGCTAAAAACAAACAAAAAAACATCAACTAAATAATACACTGAGCACTAGCATTAAAAACTATTTCGAACAGCAGCACGAACATGAGTCTGTGCGAGCAGATGAGAACAAATGAACACAGCAACATGAAACAGATCAGCAGCAACATGAAACAGATCAGCAGCAACATAAAACAGATCAGCAGCAACATGAAAC